>CANSZD010003613.1:0-119106 GCA_947648045.1 Beta corolliflora
TTGTAGGAGGTTGACTTTACCTGAATGGAGGCACATATGTGGGAACATCATCATAATGTTGTATGATAATGTCCATGATGTCTTTGAACATGTGATTTTTTCATAAGCACGGGTTGTTGGGCCGCGTTTTATCGCGCGCGGCTTTAGGTAACGCAAAATAATTGCGGAAAGTCCTCGTACCTCTCTTGACAACATAAAGAAAGGGGAAAAGAAAGAACAGAACTATGACTAAAGGTACCACTTCAATTAGAGCTTTATAATGGATAGCTGTTAGTTTCGAAGGTATGATTAGAACGTCGGCCAATTATTTTGTAATGGTGCATGAAAATTGGTCTACCAAAAAAAAGCTAATGAAATAGAAATGTGCTTTATCTTATTTACAAAGGAGTTCGAAGATTTTGGTTATTGTAAAAGTTAAGTCTTTGCTACATGCGGTTAGTCTTTCCAAGATGCGCCACTTGAAGACGGAAGTCCAACCATTTCTTAAGAGGCGATTGCTCATTTTGGTCATTTTCTATCCAACTACCCATTTCTATCAAAAAAGTAGTCTTTACCTTTTCTACATGATCACTAAGAAAAGAGAATGCTTTGTCAGTGAGTTCTATACTATTTGGGTTTCTTGTGTTACAAAGATTGCCCTGCTGCTTTGCTATTTCGGAAGGTCTCAATTCCATCAAGTCGATCTTCGCATTTAATTCTCTCGACCAGTAAATACACCCAACCCACTCTTCATTTTTCACCATCTAACATTGAAAATATATACTTTATGAAAAGATTATAAATGATAAAAGAGGATGTGTTTAAGGAATGAATATTAATTGTACCTTTGATTGTGCTTATAGTAAGTTGGATGGCCCGGACTTCTTGGTGGCATTTGATCCCCACTTAGTTTATAAAGAAAATAGTCTATGAAAGAAAATGGTGTCGCTGATTGCATTTCCACTTCAAAGTGCTCATCACTAAAAGACCATTCTTTGAATGGTTTTGCTTCAAATACAAACTTACTATCACCCACCCGCACACCAGTCCAAGTAAATTTCTCAAAAAAAAATTCCTATATCATAATCCTAGGTCTTATATTGATTAGTGATGTAGTAATTTGATCCGGATTCAGGTTTAGTTATTGGGTCCGAAAGATTACATATTATTGCTATTTGGATTTAGTTGTAAAGTTATTGGGTCCAAAATTACAACATAAAGGTCCGAAAATTGATATATTTACCTCTATTTGGATTTAGTTGTCAGAGTTATCGGGTCCAAATGCATCATCGGCGTGACAATTAATTCGGAGCGAAGCGGTATCTACAAATAGGAGGTCTCACTTGTAGATCCATGGAAAAGAGGGACATCAATTTCTTCTATTTTGTCCGCTATGATTACACAAGCTTGACCCGACAATTGCACTCATCTATTTGGATTTAGTTGTCGAGTTGTCGAGTCCAATCCCCATGGGATTGCTTTTGATGAGTTAGGGGGAATGGATTGTGATTGGGAGAACATCCTCCACTTAGTAGGTTTGGTCATGGCCAACGTGTTTGGTAATTACCTAAAAGCATATGATATGGGGTTATTTTGGGCTTTTTATTACAAGGAGGGACGATGGAGGCCCAGAATTGAAGTCGATAGGGTTTGGTGAGGTATGGGGCCTACTGGACCCACGCTGGTACGAATAGACGATTTGCGTCGGATGCGGGGCCCATTTGGGTCGGACATGGGCGGGAGCCAGTCTCAGCCTGGCCGGAATCGGGGATACGAGATATGCGTCGGGGTGCATGCTGCAACGAGATAGAGGCCTATCTTGAGCAATAAGACTCATACACGTCGCATGAAAAGCAAATACGGCGCGAGATGGCCAAACCCATTGCCCGGACACTCACTCATGTGCGTCGCACATAGCTCCACATGCGACGCGCATGAGGTTTTTTCTTCTTAGAAGCTTGCCTATCAGCCCATGATTTGCACTCTTTTGTTTTTATCGAATCTCGAAAAGAAAAATAAATAAATCCAATAACCCCGATCAACACCGGGAAAATCGAGAAAGAAAAGATAAAAAAGGAACTTAATTTCATTAAAAAAATGTAATTTACACCAACACCAAAAACTTACAATTTTACCCCGGTCTAAAAAGAAATGTAAGTAACTTCCTAAAAAATGAAAACTAAGCCCCTAAATTACGGAACCTTCCTTGAAAATCTCGATCTTGACTTTGCCTTTGTTGTAGACTTCTTGAAAATCGTACAAAATCCGAATGTCCCGAGAGGATGTTGGAGCTTGAAAGAAGCGACTCTTTGACATGATGACCAAATTCAAAAAAATTAATCAACTACACGTGCTGTCAAAAATCAAAGGCAAAAAAATTTGGCCAATTACGTTTTCCGAATGGTCTTTGAAAATTCTACCAAAATCCAAAATTAACAAAAAGAGGGAAGAGAAATCGAATTATAGTAGAAGATCTTACGGAAGGATTAATGAAGGAGATCGAAAATGGGAGTTTGGCACAGAGAAGAATCCTTGAACTTTGTTAGAATCTTTTACGAGATCCTAGCTGTTGGTGTGCATCCAGAAAATGGGAGTTTGACGAGAAAATGGACCGTGCACACGGCGTTGAGGGAAACGGTAAGCGGCGGAACACCGTACACCACGGACCATTTACAGTAGCACCCGAAAGGCTTCACCAAAGCTCGGCGGAGAGATGATGAAGGAGATTTACAAAGTTTGTTGTTTGAGATGAAGATTTCACGGGTGATAGAAAGAGATGAAGATGCCTGAGAGAAAGAGATGAAGATGAGAGACTGAAGATGAGAGATGAGAAAAGAGGTGGGAATGAGCCGGTGAGAGAGAATAGAGATCTAGAATTTAGAGAAAAAGCGGTTTGGAGAGAAATATGAGAAAATGGGCTTTAAATTTACTAATATTATTTGCTGTCGGATATTTGGGGCCCATAAATGCACTTTCTGTTTTTGGTTGCTCAATACGCCCGACTCCACACGTCGGATGAGGGCTCTATGTTGCGGCAGATGACTTAATGGGACATCATTATCCGAAACTATTTTGCGTCGCCTACCTTATCACCGACGAAAATCATGGGATCCATCCATGTGCGTCGCCCTTGGGTTGCGTTCGCGCATATCATGTTAGTCATCTGCGTCGCGTTCTCAACCCCGTTGGCGCAGGCGGCCAGCCACCCATCTTGTCATTTTGTTCGTCGCACATTAGAGAATGTCACGGCACTTGGCCAAACTATTTGCGTCAGTGCTTCTAACGTGCACGATAGGCGACGCAAATTATCATTTTTACACTAGTGCAGTGGCATGATTGTCCAACCCATTAGGATTGCATTGATGAGTAATGGGAATGGATTGTGATTGGGAGAACATCCTCCACTTAGTAGGTTTGGTCATGGCCAAAACATGTTTGGTAATTACCTTAAAGCATATGATATGGGGTTAATTTGGGCTTTTTAGTACAAGGAGGGACAATGGGGCCCAAAATTGAAGTCAATGGTTTTGGTGAGGTGTTGGGCCTAATGGACCCAATGGCATGATTGTCCAATCCCCATAGGATTGCTTTGATGAGTAATGGGAATGGATTGTGATTGGAGAACGTCCTCCACTTAGTAGGTTTGGTCATGGCCAAAACATGTTGGTAATTACCTAAAAGCATATGATATGAGGTTAATTTGGGCTTTTTAGTACAATGTGGGACAATGGGGGCCCAAAATTGAAGTCAAGGGGTTTGGTGAGGTATGGGCCTAATGGACTCGTAGCATGATTGTCCAATCCCCATAGGATTGCTTTTGATGGGTAATGGGAATGGATTGTGATTGGGAGAACATCCTCCACTTAGTAGGTTTGGCATGTGCCAAAACATGTTTCGTAATTACCTAAAAGCATATGATATGGGGTTAATT
Source organism: Beta corolliflora (assembly GCA_947648045.1). Taxonomy (NCBI): domain Eukaryota; kingdom Viridiplantae; phylum Streptophyta; class Magnoliopsida; order Caryophyllales; family Amaranthaceae; genus Beta; species Beta corolliflora. The sequence continues at coordinate 3,911 of CANSZD010003613.1, forward strand.
TGGGCTTTTTAGTACAAAGAGGGACAATGTGGGCCCAAAAATTGAAGTCAATGGGGGTTTGGTGAGGTATTGGGCCTAATGGACCCAATGGCATGATTGTCCAATCCACATAGGATTGCTTTGATGAGTAATGGGAATGGATTGTGATTGGGAGAACATCCTCCACTTAGTAGGTTTGGTCATGGCCAAAACATGTTTGGTAATTACCTAAAAGCATATGATATGGGGTTAATTTGGGCTTTTAGTACAAAGAGGGACAATGGGGTCCCAAAAATTAAAGTCAATGGGGTTTGGTGAGGTATTGGCCTAATGGACCCAGGTGGCATGATTGTCCAATCCCATAGGATTGCTTTGATGAGTAATGGGAATGGATTGTGATTGGGAGAACATCCTCCACTTAGTAGGTTTGGTCATGGCCAAAACTATGTTTGGTAATTACCTAAAAGCATATGATATGGGGTTAATTTGGGCTTTTTAGTACAAGGAGGGACAATGGGGGCCAATTGAAGTTAAGGGGTTTGGTGAGGTATTGGGCCTAATGGACCCGATGGCATGATTGTCCAATCCCCATAGGATTGCTTTGATGAGTAATGGGAATGGATTGTGATTGGGAGAACATCCTCCACTTAGTAAGGTTTGGTCATGGCCAAAACATGTTTGGTAATTACCTAAAAGCATATGATATGGGGTTAATTTGGGCTTTTTAGTACAAAGAGGGACAATGGGGGCCCAAAATTGAAGTCAATGGGGTTTGGTGAGGTATTGGGCCTAATGGACCCAATGGCATGATTGTCCAATCCCCATAGGATTGCTTTGATGAGTAATGGGAATGGATTGTGATTGGGAGAACATCCTCCACTTAGTAGGTTTTGGCCATGGCCAAAACATGTTTGGTAATTACCTAAAAGCATATGATATGGGGTTAATTTGGGCTTTTTAGTACAAGGAGGGACAATGGGGGCCCAAAACGAAGTCAATGGGGTTTGGTGAGGTATTGGGCTTAATGGACCCTAGTGGCATGATTCCCAATCCCCATAGGATTGCTTTGATGAGTAATAGGAATGGATTGTGATTGGGAGAACATCCTCCACTTAGTAGGTTTGGTCATGGCCAAAACATGTTTGGTAATTACCTAAAAGCATATGATATGGGGTTAATTTGGGCTTTTTAGTACAAGGAGGGACAATGGGGGCCCAAAAACTGAAGTCATTGGGGTTTGATGAGGTATTGGGCCTAATGAACCCGGTGGCATGATTGTCCAATCCCCATAGGATTGCTTTGATGAGTAATGGGAATGGATTGTGATTGGGAGAACATCCTCCACTTATTAGGTTTGGTCATGGCCAAAACATGTTTGGTAATTACCTAAAAGCATATGATATGAGGTTAATTTGGGCTTTTTAGTACAAAGGAGTGACAATGGGGCCCTGGGAAGTTAAGTGGGGTTTGGTGAGGTATTGGGCCTAATGGACCCAAGGTGGCATGATTATCCAATCCCCATAGGATTGCTTTGATGAGTAATGGGAATGGATTGTGATTGGGAGAACATCCTCCACTTTAGTAGGTTTGGTCATGGCCATAACATATTTGGTAATTACCTAAAAGCATATGATATGGGGTTAATTTGGGCTTTTTAGTACAAGGAGTGACAATGGGGTCCTAAAAATTAAAGTCAATGGGGTTCGATGAGGTATTAGCCTAATGGACCCAGTGGCATGATTGTCCAATCCCCATTGGATTGCTTTGATGAGTAATGGGAATGGATTGTGATTGGGAGAACATCCTCCACTTAGTAGGTTTGGTCATGGCCAAAACATGTTTGGTAATTACCTAAAAGCATATGATATGGGGTCAATTTGGGCTTTTTAGTACAAGGAGGGACAATGGGGACCCCAAGTGAAGTCAATGGGGTTTGGTGAGGTATTGGACCTAATAGAACCGGTGGTATGATTGTCCAATCCCCGTATGATTGCTTTGATGAGTAATGGGAATGGATTGTGATTGGGAGAATATCCTCCACTTAGTAGGTTTGGTCATGGCCAAAACATGTTTGGTAATTACCTAAAAGCATATGATATGAGGTTAATTTGGGCTTTTTAGTACAGAGAGGGACAATGGGGGCCTCAAAATTAAAGTCAATGGGGTTTGGTGAGGTATTGGGCCTAATGGACCCAGTGGCATGATTGTCCAATCCCCATAGGATTGCTTTGATGAGTAATGGGAATGGATTGTGATTGGGAGAACATCCTCCACTTAGTAGGTTTGGTCATGGCCAAAACATGTTTGGTAATTACCTAAAAGCATATGATATGGGGTTAATTTGGGCTTTTTAGTACAAGAAGGGACAATGGGGGCCCAAAACTGAAGTCAATGGGGTTTGGTGAGGTATTGGGCCTAATGGACCCGATGGCATGATTGTCCAATCCCCATAGGATTGCTTTGATGAGTAATGGGAATGGATTGTGATTGGGAGAACATCCTCCACTTAGTAGGTTTGGTCATGCCGCAAAACATGTTTGGTAATTACCTAAAAGCATATGATATGGGTTTAATTTGGGCTTTTTAGTACAAGGAGGGGCAATGGGGCCCAAAAACTTAAGTCAATAGGGGGTTTGGTGAGGTATTGGGCCTAATGGACCCGGTGGCATGATTTATCCAATCCCCTTAGGATTGCATTGATGAGTAATGGGAATGGATTGTGATTGGGAGAACATCCTCCACTTAGTAGGTTTGGTCATGGCCAAAACATGTTTGGTAATTACCTAAAAGCATATGATATGGGGTTAATTTGGGCTTTTTAGTACAAAGAGGGACAATGGGGGCCCTAAAATCGATGATAGGGGTTTGATGAGGTATTGGGCCTAATGGACCCGGTGGCATGATTGTCCAATCCCCATAGGATTGCTTTGATGAGTAATGGGAATGGATTGTGATTGGGAGAACATCCTCCACTTAGTAGGTTTGGTCATGGCCAAAACATGTTTGGTAATTACCTAAAAGCATATGATATGGGGTTAATTTGGGCTTTTTTAGTACAAAGGAGGGACAATGGGGGCCCAAAAAATTGAAGTCAATGGGGTTTGGTGAGGTATTGGGCCTAATGGACCCGGTGGCATGATTGTCCAATCCCCATAGGATTGCTTTGATGAGTAATGGGAATGGATTGTGATTGGGAGAACATCCTCCACTTAGTAGGTTTGGTCATGGCCAAAACATGTTTGGTAATTACCTAAAAGCATATGATATGGGGTTAATTTGGGCTTTTTTAGTACAAAGAGGGACAATGGGGCCGAAAAATTGAAGTCAATGGGGTTTGGTGAGGTATTGGGCCTAATGGACCCCGGTGGCATGATTATCCAATCCCATAGGATTGCTTTGATGAGTAATGGGAATGGATTGTGATTAGGAGAACATCCTCCACTTAGTATGTTTGGTCATGGCCAAAACATGTTTGGTAATTACCTAAAAGCATATGATTTGGGATTAATTTGGGCTTTTTAGTACAAGGAGGGACAATGGGGTCCAAAACTGAAGTCAATAGGGTTTTGGTGAGGTGTTGGGCCTAATGGACCCAGTGGCATGATTGTTCAATCCCCATAGGACTGCTTTGATGAGTAATGGGAATGGATTGTGATCGGGAGAACATGCTCCACTTAGTAGGTTTGGTCATGGCCAAAACATGTTTGGTAATTACCTAAAAGCATATGATATGAGGTTAATTTTGGCTTTTTAGAACAAGGAGGGACAATGGGGGCCCAAGCATAGTCAATGGGGTTTGGTGAGGTATTGGGCCTAATGGACCCAGTGGCATGATTGTCCAATCCCCATAGGATTGCTTTGATGAGTAATGGGAATGGATTGTGATTGGGAGAACATCATCCACTTAGTAGGTTTGGTCATGGCCAAAACATGTTTGGTAATTACCTAAAAGCATATGATATGGGGTTAATTTGGGCTTTTTTAGTACGAAGGAGGGACAATGGGGGCCCAAAAGTGAAGTTAGATGGGGGTTTGGGGAGGTATTGGGCCTAATGGACCCAGTGGCATGATTATCCAATCCCCATAGGATTGCTTTGATGAGTAATGGGAATGGAATAAGATCGGGAGAACATCCTCCACTTAGTAGGGTTTGGTCATGGCCAAAACATGTTTGGTAATTACCTAAAAGCATATGATATGGGGTTAATTTGGGCTTTTTAGTACAAAGAGGACAATGGGGTCCCAAAAAGTTAAATGGGGTTTGGTGAGGTATTGGGCCTAATGGCCCCAGTGGCATGATTGTCCAATCCCCATAGGATTGCTTTGATGAGTAATGGGAATGGATTGTGATTGGGAGAACATCCTCCACTTAGTAGGTTTGGTCATGGCCAAAACATGTTTGGTAATTACCTAAAAGCATATGATATGGGGTTAATTTGGGCTTTTAGTACAAGGAGGGGACAATGGGGCCCAAAAATTGAAGTCAATGGGGTTTGGTGAGGTATTGGGCCTAATGGACCCAATGGCATGATTATCCAATCCCCATAGGATTGCTTTGATGAGTAATGGGAATGGATTGTGATTGGGAGAACATCCTCCACTTAGTAGGTTTGGTCATGGCCAAAACATGTTTGGCAATTACCTAAAAGCATATGATATGGGGTTAATTTGGGCTTTTTAGTACAAGGAGGGACAATGGGGGCCCAAAATTAAAGTCAATGGGGTTTGTTGAGGTATTGGGCCTAATGGCCCCGATGGCATGATTGTCCAATCCCCATAGGATTGCTTTGATGAGTAATGGGAATGGATTGTGATTGGGAGAACATCCTCCACTTAGTAGGTTTGGTCATGGCCAAAACATGTTTGGTAATTACCTAAAAGCATATGATATGGGTTTAATTTGGGCTTTTTAGTACAAGGAGGGACAATGGGGGCCCACGAAGTCAATAGGGTTTGGTGAGGTATTGGGCCTAATGGACCCAGTGGCATGATTGTCCAATCCCCGTAGGATTGCTTTGATGAGTAACGGGAATGGATTGTGATTGGGAGAACATCCTCCACTTAGTAGGTTTGGTCATGGCCAAAACATGTTTGGTAATTACCTAAAACCATATGATATGGGGTTAATTTGGGCTTTTTAGTACAAGGAGGGACAAGGGGGGCCCTGGCGAAGTTAAAGGGTTTGGTGAGGTATTGGGCCTAATGGACCCAAGTGGCATGATTGTCCAATCCCCATAGGATTGCATTGATGAGTAATGGGAATGGATTGTGAATGGGAGAACATCCTCCACTTAGTAGGTTTGGTCATGGCAAAACATTTTGGTAATTACCTAAAAGCATATGATATGGGGTTAATTTGGGCTTTTAGTACAAAGAGGGACAATGGGCCCAAAAATTGAAGTCAATGGGGTTTGGTGAGGTATTGGGCCTAATGGACCCAGGTAGCATGATTGTCCAATCCCCATAGGATTGCTTTGATGAGTAATGGGAATGGATTGTGATCGGGAGAACATCCTCCACTTAGTAGGTTTGGTCATGGCCAAAACATGTTTGGTAATTACCTAAAAGCATATGATATGGGGTTAATTTGGGCTTTTAGTACAAGGAGGACAATGGGGCCCAAAAATTAAAGTTGATGGGGTTTGGTGAGGTATTGGGCCTAATGGACCCAGTGGCATGATTGTCCAATCCCCGTAGGATTGCTTAGATGAGTAATGGGAATGGATTGTGATTGGGAGAACATCCTCCACTTAGTAGGTTTGGTCATGGCCAAAACATGTTTGGTAATTACCTAAAAAGCATATGATATGGGGTTAATTTGGGCTTTTTAGTACAAAAAGAGGGACAATGGGGCCCAAAATTGAAGTCAATGGGGTTTGATGAGGTATTGGACCTAATGGAACCAGTGGCATGATTGTCCAATCCCCATAGGATTGCATTGATGAGTAATGGGAATGGATATGTGATTGGGAGAACATCCTCCACTTAGTAGGTTTGGTCATGGCCAAAACATGTTTGGTAATTACCTAAAAGCATATGATATGGGGTTAATTTGGGCTTTTTAGTACAAAGAGGGACAATGGGGGCCCAAAATTAAAGTCAATGGGGTTTCGTGGTATTGGGCCTAATGGACCCAAATGGCATGATTGTCCAATCCCCATAGGATTGCTTTTGATGAGTAATGGGAATGGATTGTGAATTGGGAGAACATCCTCCACTTAGTAGGTTTGGTCATGGCCAAAACATGTTTGGTAATTACCTAAAAGCATATGATATGGGGTTAATTTGGGCTTTTTTAGTACAAAGAGGGACAATGGGGCCCAAAAATTGAAGTCAATAGGGGTTTCGTGAGGTATTGGGCCTAATGGACCCAGTGGCATGATTATCCAATCCCCATAGGATTGTTTTGATGAGTAATGGGAATGGATTGTGATCGGGAGAACATCCTCCACTTAGTAGGTTTGGTCATGGCCAAAACATGTTTGGTAATTACCTAAAAGCATATGATATGGGGTTAATTTGGGCTTTTTAGTACAAAGAGGGGACAATGGGGGCCTAAAAATTAAAGTCGATGGGGTTTGGTGAGGTATTGGGCCTAATGGACCCAGTGGCATGATTGTCCAATCCCCATAGGATTGCTTTGATGAGTAATGGGAATGGATTGTGATTGGGAGAACATCCTCCACTTAGTAGGTTTGGTCATGGCCAAAACATGTTTGGTAATTACCTAAAAGCATATGATATGGGGTTAATTTGGGCTTTTTAGTACAAAGAGGGACAATGGGGCCCAAAAAATTGAAGTCAATGGGGGTTTGGTGAGGTATTGGGCCTAATGGACCCAGTGGCATAATTATCCAATCCCCATAGGATTGCATTGATGAGTAATGGGAATGGATTGTGATTGGGAGAACATCCTCCACTTAGTAGGTTTGGTCATGGCCAAAACATGTTTGGTAATTACCTAAAAGCATATGATATGGGGTTAATTTGGGCTTTTTAGTACAAAGAGGGACAATGGGGGGCCCAAAAATTGAAGTCAATGGGGTTTGTTGAGGTATTGGGCCTAATGGACCCTGTGGCATGATTGTCCAATCCCCATAGGATTGCTTTGATGAGTAATGGGAATGAATTGTGATTGGGAGAACATCCTCCACTTAGTAGGTTTGGTCATGGCCAAAACCTGTTTGGTAATTACCTAAAAGCATATGATATGGGGTTAATTTGGGCTTTTTAGTACAAGGTGGGACAATGGGGGCCCAAAATTGAAGTCAATAGGGGTTTTGTGAGGTATTGGGCCTAATGGACCCAAGTGGCATGATTGTCCAATCCCCATAGGATTGCTTTGATGAGTAATGGGAATGGATTGTGATTGGGAGAACATCCTCCACTTAGTAGGGTTTGGTCATGGCCAAAACATGTTTGGTAATTACCTAAAAGCATATGATATGGGGTTAATTTGGGCTTTTAGTACAAGGAGGGACAATGGGGGCCCAAAAATTGAAGTCATAGGGGTTTGGTGAGGTATTGGGCCTAATGGACCCAGTGGCATGATTGTCCAATCCCCATAGGATTGCTTTGATGAGTAATGGGAATGGATTGTGATTGGGAGAACATCCTCCACTTAGTAGGTTTGGTCATGGCCAAAACATGTTTGGTAATTACCTAAAAGCATATGATATGGGGTTAATTTGGGCTTTTTAGTACAAAGAGGGACAATGGGGGCCCAAAAATTGAAGTCAATGGGGTTTGGTGAGGTATTGGGCCTAATGGACCTAGTGGCATGATTATCCAATCCCCATAGGATTGCTTTGATGAGTAATGGGAATGGATTGTGATTGGGAGAACATCCTCCACTTAGTAGGTTTGGTCATGGCCAAAACATGTTTGGTAATTACCTAAAAGCATATGATATGGGGTTAATTTGGGCTTTTTAGTACAAAGGGGGACAATGGGGCCCAAAAATTGAAGTCAATGGGGTTTGGTGAGGTATTGGGCCTAATGGACCCAAGTGGCATGATTGTCCAATCCCCATAGGATTGCATTGATGAGTAATGGGAATGGATTGTGATTGGGAGAACATCCTCCACTTAGTAGGTTTGGTCATGGCCAAAACATGTTTGGTAATTACCTGAAAGCATATGATATGGGGTTAATTTGGGCTTTTTAGTACAAAGAGGGACAATGGGGGCCAAAAATTGAAGTCCATGGGGGTTTGGTGAGGTATTGGGCCTAATGGACCCCGAGTGGCATGATTGTCCAATCCCCATAGGATTGCTTTGATAAGTAATGGGAATGGATTGTGATTGGGAGAACATCCTCCACTTAGTAGGTTTGGTCATGGCCAAAACATGTTTGTTAATTACCTAAAAGCATATGATATGGGGTTAATTTGGGCTTTTTAGTAGGAGGGACAATGGGGCCCAAAAATTGAAGTCAATGGGGTTTGGTGAGGTATTGGGCCTAATGGACCCAGTGGCATGATTGTCCAATCCCCATAGGATTGCATTGATGAGTAATGGGAATGGATTGTGATTGGGAGAACATCCTCCACTTAGTAGGTTTGGTCATGGCCAAAACATGTTTGGTAATTACCTAAAAGCATATGATATGGGGTTAATTTGGGCTTTTTAGTACAAGGAGGGACAATGGGGGCCCTAAAAATTAAAGTCAATGGGGTTTGGTGAGGTATTGGGCCTAATGGACCCAGTGGCATGATTGTCCAATCCCCATAGGATTGCTTTGATGAGTAATGGGAATGGATTGTGATTGGGAGAACATCCTCCACTTAGTAGGTTTGGTCATGGCCAAAACATGTTTGGTAATTACCTAAAAGCATATGATATGAGGTTAATTTTGGCTTTTTAGTACAAGGAGGGACAATGGGGGCCCAAAATTGAAGTCAATGGGGTTTGGTGAGGTATTGGGCCTAATGGACCCATTGGCATGATTGTCCAATCCCCATAGGATTGCATTGATGAGTAATGGGAATGGATTGTGATTGGGAGAACATCCTCCACTTAGTAGGTTTGGTCATGGCCAAAACATGTTTGGTAATTACCTAAAAGCATATGATATGGGGTTAATTTGGGCTTTTTAGTACAAAGAGGGACAATGGGGGCCCAAAAATTGAAGTCGATGGGGGTTTGTTGAGGTATTGGGCCTAATGGACCCAGTGGCATGATTATCCAATCCCATAGGATTGCTTTGATGAGTAATGGGAATGGATTGTGATTGAGAGAATATCCTCCACTTAGTAGGTTTGGTCATGGCCAAAACATGTTTGGTAATTACCTAAAAGCATATGATATGGGGTTAATTTGGGCTTTTTAGTACAAAAGAGGGACAATGGGGGCCCAAAAGTGAAATGGGGTTTGTTGAGGTATTGGGCCTAATGGACCCAAATGGCATGATTGTCCAATCCCCATAGGATTGCTTTGATGAGTAATGGGAATGGATTGTGATTGGGAGAACATCCTCCACTTAGTAGGTTTGGTCATGGCCAAAACATGTTTGGTAATTACCTAAAAGCATATGATATGGGGTTAATTTGGGCTTTTTAGTACAAGGAGGGACAATGGGGGCCCAAAAATTGAAGTCAATGGGGTTTGGTGAGGTATTGGGCCTAATGGACCCAATGGCATGATTGTCCAATCCCCATAGGATTGCTTTGATGAGTAATGGGAATGGATTGTGATTGGGAGAACATCCTCCACTTAGTAGGTTTGGTCATGGCCAAAACATGTTTGGTAATTACCTAAAAGCATATGATATGAGGTTAATTTGGGCTTTTTAGTACAAGGAGGGACAATGGGAGCCCAAAAGCGAAGTCAAATGGGGTTTCGTGAGGTATTGGGCCTAATGGACCCAGTGGCATGATTGTCCAATCCCCATAGGATTGCTTTGATGAGTAATGGGAATGGATTGTGATCGGGAGAACATCGTCCACTTAGTAGGTTTGGTCATGGCCAAAACATATTTGGTAATTACCTAAAAAGCATATGATATGGGGTTAATTTGGGCTTTTTAGTACAAAGAGGGACAATGGGGCCTAAAAATTAAAGTCAATGGGGTTCGATGAGGTATTAGCCTAATGGACCCAGTGGCATGATTGTCCAATCCCCATAGGATTGCTTAGATGAGTAATGGGAATGGATTGTGATTGGGAGAACATCCTCCACTTAGTAGGTTTGGTCATGGCCAAAACATGTTTGGTAATTACCTAAAAGCATATGATATGGGGTTAATTTGGGCTTTTTAGTACAAAGAGGGACAATGGGGGCCCAAAAATTGAAGTCAAATGGGGTTTGGTGAGGTATTGGGCCTAATGGACCCGAGTGGCATGATTATCCAATCCCCATAGGATTGCTTTGATGAGTAATGGGAATGGATTGTGATTGGGAGAACATCCTCCACTTAGTAGGTTTGGTCATGGCCAAAACATGTTTGGTAATTACCTAAAAGCATATGATATGGGGTTAATTTGGGCTTTTTAGTACAAGGAGGGACAATGGGGGCCCAAAATTGAAGTCAATGGGGTTTGTTGAGGTATTGGGCCTAATGGACCCAATGGCATGATTGTCCAATCCCCATAGGATTGCTTTGATGAGTAATGGGAATGGATTGTGATTGGGAGAACATCCTCCACTTAGTAGGTTTGGTCATGGCCAAAACATGTTTGGTAATTACCTAAAAGCATATGATATGGGGTTAATTTTGGCTTTTTAGTACAAGGAGGGACAATGGGGCCGAAACCGAAGTCAATGGGGTTTGGTGAGGTATTGGGCCTAATGGACCCAGTGGCATGATTGTCCAATCCCCATAGGATTGCTTTGATGAGTAATGGGAATGGATTGTGATTGGGAGAACATCCTCCACTTAGTAGGTTTGGTCATGGCCAAAACATGTTTGGTAATTACCTAAAAGCATATGATATGGGGTTAATTTGGGCTTTTTAGTACAAGGAGGGACAATGGGGCCTAAAATGCGAAGTCAATGGGGTTTGGTGAGGTATTGGGCCTAATGGACCCAGTGGCATGATTGTCCAATCCCCATAGGATTGCTTTGATGAGTAATGGGAATGGATTGTGATTGGGAGAACATCCTCCACTTAGTAGGTTTGGTCATGGCCAAAACATGTTTGGTAATTACCTAAAAGCATATGATATGGGGTTAATTTGGGCTTTTTAGTACAATGAGGGACAATGGGGCCCAAAAATTGAAGTCAATGGGGTTTGGTGAGGTATTGGGCCTAATGGACCCAAGTGGCATGATTGTCCAATCCCCATAGGATTGCTTTGATGAGTAATGGGAATGGATTGTGATTGGGAGAACATCCTCCACTTAGTAGGTTTGGTCATGGCCAAAACATGTTTGGTAATTACCTAAAAGCATATGATATGGGGTTAATTTGGGCTTTTTAGTACAAGAGGGACAATGGGGGCCTAAAATTGAAGTCAATAGGGGTTTCATGAGGTATTGGGCCTAATGGACCCAGTGGCATGATTGTCCAATCCCCATAGGATTGCTTTGATGAGTAATGGGAATGGATTGTGTTTGGGAGAACATCCTCCACTTAGTAGGTTTGGTCATTGCCAAAAGATGTTTGGTAATTACCTAAAAGCATATTATATGATTTTAATTTGGGCTTTTTAGTACAAGGAGGGACAATGGGGGCCCAGAACTTAAGTCAAAGGAGTTTGGTGAGGTATTGGGCCTAATGGACCAGTGGCATGATTGTCCAATCCCCATAGGATTGCATTGATGAGTAATGGGAATGGATTGTGATCGGGAGAACATCCTCCACTTAGTGGGTTTGGTCATGGCCAAAACATGTTTGGTAATTACCTAAAAGCATATGATATGGGGTTAATTTGGGCTTTTAGTACAAAGAGGGACAATGGGGCCCAAAAATTGAAGTCAATGGGGTTTGGTGAGGTATTGGGCCTAATGGACCCGAGTGGCATGATTATCCAATCCCATAGGATTGCTTTGATGAGTAATGGGAATGGATTTTGATCGGGAGAACATCCTCCACTTAGTAGGTTTGGTCATGGCCAAAACATGTTTGGTAATTACCTAAAAGCATATGATATGGGGTTAATTTGGGCTTTTTAGTACAAGGTGGGACAATGGGGGCCCAAAATTGAAGTCAATGGGGTTTGGTGAGGTATTGGGCCTAATGGACCCAGTGGCATGATTATCCAATCCCCATAGGATTGCTTTGATGAGTAATGGGAATGGATTGTGATTGGGAGAACATCCTCCACTTAGTAGGTTTGGTCATGGCCAAAACATGTTTGGTAATTACCTAAAAGCATATGATATGGGGTTAATTTAGGCTTTTTAGTACAAGAAGGGACAATGGGGGCCCAAAACTGAAGTCAATGGGGTTTGGTGAGGTATTGGGCCTAATGGACCCAGTGGCATGATTGTCCAATCCCCATAGGATTGCTTTGATGAGTAATGGGAATGGATTGTGATTGGGAGAACATCCTCCACTTAGTAGGTTTGGTCATGGCCAAAACATGTTTGGTAATTACCTAAAAGCATATGATATGAGGTTAATTTGGGCTTTTTTAGTACAAGGAGTGACAATGGGGGCCTAAAAAGTTGAAGTCGATAGGGGTTTCGTGAGGTATTGGGCCTAATGGACCCAGTGGCATGATTGTCCAATCCCCATAGGATTGCTTTGATGAGTAATGGGAATGGATTGTGATTGGGAGAACATCCTCCACTTAGTAGGTTTGGTCATGGCCAAAACATGTTTGGTAATTACCTAAAAGCATATGATATGAGGTTAATTTGGGCTTTTTAGTACAAGGAGTGACAATGGGAGCCAAAAACTTAAAGTCAATGGGGTTCGATGAGGTATTAGCCTAATGGACCCAGTGGCATGATTGTCCAATCCCCATAGGATTGCTTAGATGAGTAATGGAAATGGATTGTGATTGGGAGAACATCCTCCACTTAGTAGGTTTGGTCATGGCCAAAACATGTTTGGTAATTACCTAAAAGCATATGATATGGGGTTAATTTGGGCTTTTTAGTACAAAGAGGGACAATGGGGGCCCAAAAATTAAAGTCAATGGGGGTTTGGTGAGGTATTGGGCCTAATGGACCCAGTGGCATAATTATCCAATCCCCATAGGATTGCTTTGATGAGTAATGGGAATGGATTGTGATTGGGAGAATATCCTCCACTTAGTAGGTTTGGTCATGGCCAAAACATGTTTGGTAATTACCTAAAAGCATATGATATGGGGTTAATTTGGGCTTTTTAGTACAAAGAGGGACAATGGGGGCCCAAAAATTGAAGTCAGATGGGGTTTGTTGAGGTATTGGGCCTAATGGACCCAGTGGCATGATTGTCCAATCCCCATAGGATTGCTTTGATGAGTAATGGGAATGGATTGTGATTGGGAGAACATCCTCCACTTAGTAGGTTTGGTCATGGCCAAAACATGTTTGGTAATTACCTAAAAGCATATGATATGGGGTTAATTTGGGCTTTTTAGTACAAGGAGGGACAATGGGGGCCCAAAACTGAAGTCAATGGGGTTTGGTGAGGTATTGGGCCTAATGGACCCAGTGGCATGATTGTCCAATCCCCATAGGATTGCATTGATGAGTAATGGGAATGGATTGTGATTGGGAGAACATCCTCCACTTAGTAGGTTTGGTCATGGCCAAAACATGTTTGGTAATTACCTAAAAGCATATGATATGGGGTTAATTTGGGCTTTTTAGTACAAAGAGGGACAATGGGGGCCCAAAAATTAAAGTCAATGGGGTTTGGTGAGGTATTGGGCCTAATGGACCCAGTGGCATGATTGTCCAATCCCCATAGGATTGCTTTGATGAGTAATGGGAATGGATTGTGATTGGGAGAACATCCTCCACTTAGTAGGTTTGGTCATGGCCAAAACATGTTTGGTAATTACCTAAAAGCATATGATATGGGGTTAATTTGGGCTTTTTAGTACAATGAGGGACAATGGGGGCCCAAAAATAAAGTCAATGGGGTTTGGTGAGGTATTGGGCCTAATGGACCCAGTGGCATGATTGTCCAATCCCCATAGGATTGCTTTGATGAGTAATGGCAATAGATTGTGATTGGGAGAACATTCTCCACTTAGTAGGTTTGGTCATGGCCAAAACATGTTTGGTAATTACCTAAAAGCATATGATATGGGGTTAATTTGGGATTTTTAGTACAAAGAGGGACAATGGGGGCCCAAAAATTGAAGTCAATGGGGGTTTGGTGAGGTATTGGGCCTAATGGACCCAGTGGCATGATTGTCCAATCCCCATAGGATTGCTTTGATGAGTAATGGGAATGGATTGTGATTGGGAGAACATCCTCCACTTAGTAGGTTTGGTCATGGCCAAAACATGTTTGGTAATTACCTAAAAGCATATGATATGGGGTTAATTTGGGCTTTTTAGTACAAAGAGGGACAATGGGGGCCCAAAAATTGAAGTCAATGGGGTTTGGTGAGGTATTGGGCCTAATGGACCCGGTGGCATGATTATCCAATCCCCATAGGATTGCTTTGATGAGTAATGGGAATGGATTGTGATTGGGAGAACATCCTCCACTTAGTAGGTTTGGTCATGGCCAAAACATGTTTGGTAATTACCTAAAAGCATATGATATGGGGTTAATTTGGGCTTTTTAGTACAAAGAGGGACAATGGGGCCCAAAAATTGAAGTCAATGGGGTTTGGTGAGGTATTGGGCCTAATGGACCCAGTGGCATGATTGTCCAATCCTCATAGGATTGCTTTGATGAGTAATGGGAATGGATTGTGATTGGGAGAACATCCTCCACTTAGTAGGTTTGGTCATGGCCAAAACATGTTTGGTAATTACCTAAAAGCATATGATATGGGGTTAATTTGGGCTTTTTAGTACAAAGAGGGACAATGGGGGCCCAAAAATTGAAGTCAAATGGGGTTTGGTGAGGTATTGGGCCTAATGGACCCAATGGCATGATTGTCCAATCCCCATAGGATTGCTTTGATGAGTAATGGGAATGGATTGTGATTGGGAGAACATCCTCCACTTAGTAGGTTTGGTCATGGCCAAAACATGTTTGGTAATTACCTAAAAGCATATGATATGGGGTTAATTTGGGCTTTTTAGTACAAGGAGGGACAATGGGGGCCCAAAAATTGAAGTCAATGGGGTTTGGTGAGGTATTGGGCCTAATGGACCCGATGGCATGATTGTCCAATCCCCATAGGATTGCTTTGATGAGTAATGGGAATGGATTGTGATTGGGAGAACATCCTCCACTTAGTAGGTTTGGTCATGGCCAAAACATGTTTGGTAATTATCTAAAAGCATATGATATGGGGTTAATTTGGGCTTTTTAGTACAAAGGGGGACAATGGGGGCCTAAAAATTGAAGTCAATGGGGTTTGGTGAGGTATTGGGCCTAATGGACCCAAGTGGCATGATTGTCCAATCCCCATAGGATTGCTTAGATGAGTAATGGGAATGGATTGTGATTGGGAGAACATCCTCCACTTAGTAGGTTTGGTCATGGCCAAAACATGTTTGGTAATTACCTAAAAGCATATGATATGGGGTTAATTTGGGCTTTTTAGTACAAGGAGGGACAATGGGGCCCAAAAAGTGAAGTCAATGGGGTTTGGTGAGGTATTGGGCCTAATGGACCCAAGTGGCATGATTGTCCAATCCCCATAGGATTGCATTGATGAGTAATGGGAATGGATTGTGATTGGGAGAACATCCTCCACTTAGTAGGTTTGGTCATGGCCAAAACATGTTTGGTAATTACCTAAAAGCATATGATATGGGGTTAATTTGGGCTTTTTAGTACAAGGAGGGACAATGGGGGCCCAAAACTGAAGTCAATGGGGTTTGATGAGGTATTGGGCCTAATGGACCCAGTGGCATGATTGTCCAATCCCCATAGGATTGCTTTGATGAGTAATGGGAATGGATTGTGATTGGGAGAACATCCTCCACTTAGTAGGTTTGGTCATGGCCAAAACATGTTTGGTAATTACCTAAAAGCATATGATATGAGGTTAATTTGGGCTTTTTAGTACAAGGAGGGACAATGGGAGCCCAAAGCTGAAGTCAATGGGGTTTGGTGAGGTATTGGGCCTAATGGACCCAGTGGCATGATTGTCCAATCCCCATAGGATTGCTTTGATGAGTAATGGGAATGGATTGTGATTGGGAGAACATCCTCCACTTAGTAGGTTTGGTCATGGCCAAAACATGTTTGGTAATTACCTAAAAGCATATGATATGGGGTTAATTTGGGCTTTTTAGTACAAAGAGGGGACAATGGGACCCTAAAAATTAAAGTCAGTGGGGTTTGTTGAGGTATTGGGCCTAATGGACCCAGTGGCATGATTGTCCAATCCCCATAGGATTGCTTTGATGAGTAATGGGAATGGATTGTGATTGGGAGAACATCCTCCACTTAGTAGGTTTGGTCATGGCCAAAACATGTTTGGTAATTACCTAAAAGCATATGATATGAGGTTAATTTGGGCTTTTAGTACAAAGAGGGACAATGGGGGCCCAAAAACTGAAGTCAATGGGGTTTGATGAGGTATTGGGCCTAATGGACCCAAAGTGGCATGATTGTCCAATCCCCATAGGATTGCTTTGATGAGTAATGGAAATGGATTGTGATTGGGAGAACATCCTCCACTTAGTAGGTTTGGTCATGGCCAAAACATGTTTGGTAATTACCTAAAAGCATATGATATGGGGTTAATTTGGGCTTTTTAGTACAAGGAGGGACAATGGGGGCCAAAAATTGAAGTCAATGGGGGTTTGGTGAGGTATTGGGCCTAATGGACCTAATGGCATGATTGTCCAATCCCCATAGGATTGCTTTGATGAGTAATGGGAATGGATTGTGATTGGGAGAACATCCTCCACTTAGTAGGTTTGGTCATGGCCAAAACATGTTTGTAATTACCTAAAAGCATATGATATGAGGTTAATTTGGGCTTTTTAGTACAAGGAGGGACAATGGGGGCCCAAAACTGAAGTTAGATGGGGTTTGGTGAGGTATTGGGCCTAATGGACCTCAGTGGCATGATTGTCCAATCCCCATAGGATTGCTTTGATGAGTAATGGGAATGGATTGTGATTGGGAGAACATCCTCCACTTAGTAGGTTTGGTCATGGCCAAAACATGTTTGGTAATTACCTAAAAGCATATGATATGGGGTTAATTTGGGCTTTTTAGTACAAGGAGGGACAATGGGGGCCCAAAAATTAAAGTCAATGGGGTTTCGTGAGGTATTGGGCCTAATGGACCCGGTGGCATGATTGTCCAATCCCCATAGGATTGCTTTGATGAGTAATGGGAATGGATTGTGATTGGGAGAACATCCTCCACTTAGTAGGTTTGGTCATGGCCAAAACATGTTTGGTAATTACCTAAAAGCATATGATATGGGGTTAATTTGGGCTTTTTAGTACAAAGAGGGACAATGGGGCCCAAAAATTAAAGTCGATGGGGTTTGATGAGGTATTGGGCCTAATGGACCCAAAGTGGCATGATTGTCCAATCCCCATAGGATTGCTTTGATGAGTAATGGGAATGGATTGTGATTGGGAGAACATCCTCCACTTAGTAGGTTTGGTCATGGCCAAAACATGTTTGGTAATTACCTAAAAGCATATGATATGGGGTTAATTTGGGCTTTTTAGTACAAAGGAGGACAATGGGCCCAAAAATTGAAGTCAATGGGGTTTGGTGAGGTATTGGGCCTAATGGACCCAAGTGGCATGATTATCCAATCCCCATAGGATTGCTTTGATGAGTAATGGGAATGGATTGTGATTCGGGAGAACATCCTCCACTTAGTAGGTTTGGTCATGGCCAAAACATGTTTGGTAATTACCTAAAAGCATATGATATGGGGTTAATTTGGGCTTTTTAGTACAAAGAGGGACAATGGGGCCCCAAAAATTAAAGTCAATGGGGTTTGGTGAGGTATTGGGCCTAATGGACCCGGTGGCATGATTATCCAATCCCCATAGGATTGCTTTGATGAGTAATGGGAATGGATTGTGATTGGGAGAACATCCTCCACTTAGTAGGTTTGGTCATGGCCAAAACATGTTTGGTAATTACCTAAAAGCATATGATATGAGGTTAATTTGGGCTTTTTAGTACAAGGATGGACAATGGGGGCCTAAAAATTGAAGTCAATGGGGTTTGGTGAGGTATTGGGCCTAATGGACCCCTAGTGGCATGATTGTCCAATCCCCATAGGATTGCTTTGATGAGTAATGGGAATGGATTGTGATTGGGAGAACATCCTCCACTTAGTAGGTTTGGTCATGGCCAAAACATGTTTGGTAATTACCTAAAAGCATATGATATGGGGTTAATTTGGGCTTTTTAGTACAAAGAGGGACAATGGGGCCTAAAAATTGAAGTCAATGGGGTTTGGTGAGGTATTGGGCCTAATGGACCCCAGTGGCATGATTATCCAATCCCCATAGGATTGCATTGATGAGTAATGGGAATGGATTGTGATTGGGAGAATATACTCCACTTAGTATGTTTGGTCATGGCCAAAACATGTTTGATAATTACCTAAAAGCATATGATATGGGGTTAATTTGGGCTTTTTAGTACAAAGGAGGACAATGGGGGCCCAAAAATTGAAGTCAATGGGGTTTGGTGAGGTATTGGGCCTAATGGACCCAGTGGCATGATTGTCCAATCCCCATAGGATTGCTTTGATGAGTAATGGGAATGGATTGTGATTGAGAGAACATCCTCCACTTAGTAGGTTTGGTCATGGCCAAAACATGTTTGGTAATTACCTAAAAGCATATGATATGGGGTTAATTTGGGCTTTTTAGTACAAGGAGAGGACAATGGGGCCCAAAAATTGAAGTCAATGGGGTTTGGTGAGGTATTGGGCCTAATGGACCCAAGTGGCATGATTGTCCAATCCCCATAGGATTGCTTTGATGAGTAATGGGAATGGATTGTGATTGGGAGAACATCCTCCACTTAGTAGGTTTGGTCATGGCCAAAACATGTTTGGTAATTACCTAAAAGCATATGATATGGGGTTAATTTGGGCTTTTTTAGTACAAAGAGGGACAATGGGGGCCCAAAAATTGAAGTCAATGGGGTTTGGTGAGGTATTGGGCCTAATGGACCCAGTGGCATGATTGTCCAATCCCCATAGGATTGCATTGATGAGTAATGGGAATGGATTGTGATTGGGAGAACATCCTCCACTTAGTAGGTTTGGTCATGGCCAAAACATGTTTGGTAATTACCTAAAAGCATATGATATGGGGTTAATTTGGGCTTTTTAGTACAAAGAGGGACAATGGGGGCCCAAAAAATTGAAG
Source organism: Beta corolliflora (assembly GCA_947648045.1). Lineage (NCBI taxonomy): Eukaryota > Viridiplantae > Streptophyta > Magnoliopsida > Caryophyllales > Amaranthaceae > Beta > Beta corolliflora. The sequence goes on from CANSZD010003613.1 coordinate 23,270, forward strand.
TCAATGGGGTTTGGTGAGGTATTGGGCCTAATGGACCCAGTGGCATGATTGTCCAATCCCCATAGGATTGCTTTGATGAGTAATGGGAATGGATTGTGATTGGGAGAACATCCTCCACTTAGTAGGTTTGGTCATGGCCAAAACATGTTTGGTAATTACCTAAAAGCATATGATATGGGGTTAATTTGGGCTTTTTAGTACAAAGAGGGACAATGGGGGCCCAAAAAATTGAAGTCAATGGGGTTTGGTGAGGTATTGGGCCTAATGGACCCAGTGGCATGATTGTCCAATCCCCATAGGATTGCTTTGATGAGTAATGGGAATGGATTGTGATTGGGAGAACATCCTCCACTTAGTAGGTTTGGTCATGGCCAAAACATGTTTGGTAATTACCTAAAAGCATATGATATGAGGTTAATTTGGGCTTTTTAGTACAAAGAGGGACAATGGGGCCCAAAAATTGAAGTCAATGGGGTTTGGTGAGGTATTGGGCCTAATGGACCCGAGTGGCATGATTGTCCAATCCCCATAGGATTGCTTTGATGAGTAATGGGAATGGATTGTGATTGGGAGAACATCCTCCACTTAGTAGGTTTGGTCATGGCCAAAACATGTTTGGTAATTACCTAAAAGCATATGATATGGGGTTAATTTGGGCTTTTTAGTACAAAGAGGGGACAATGGGGCCCAAAAATTGAAGTCAATGGGGTTTGGTGAGGTATTGGGCCTAATGGACCCGGTGGCATAATTATCCAATCCCCATAGGATTGCATTGATGAGTAATGGGAATGGATTGTGATTGGGGAGAACATCCTCCACTTAGTAGGTTTGGTCATGGCCAAAACATGTTTGGTAATTACCTAAAAGCATATGATATGGGGTTAATTTGGGCTTTTTAGTACAAGGAGGGACAATGGGGGCCCAAAAATTAAAGTCAATGGGGTTTGATGAGGTATTGGGCCTAATGGACCCAGTGGCATGATTGTCCAATCCCCATAGGATTGCTTTGATGAGTAATGGGAATGGATTGTGATTTGGGAGAACGTCCTCCACTTAGTAGGTTTGGTCATGGCCAAAACATGTTTGGTAATTACCTAAAAGCATATGATATGGGGTTAATTTTGGCTTTTTTAGTACAAGGAGGGGCAATGGGGCCCAAAAATTGAAGTCAATGGGGTTTGGTGAGGTATTGGGCCTAATGGACCCATTGGCATGATTGTCCAATCCCCATAGGATTGCATTGATGAGCAATGGGAATGGATTGTGATTGGGAGAACATCCTCCACTTAGTAGGTTTGGTCATGGCCAAAACATGTTTGGTAATTACCTAAAAGCATATGATATGGGGTTAATTTGGGCTTTTTAGTACAAGGAGGGACAATGGGGCCCAAAATTGAAGTCAATGGGGTTTGGTGAGGTATTGGGCCTAATGGACCCAGTGGCATGATTGTCCAATCCCCATAGGATTGCTTTGATGAGTAATGGGAATGGATTGTGATTGGGAGAACATCCTCCACTTAGTAGGTTTGGTCATGGCCAAAACATGTTTGGTAATTACCTAAAAGCATATGATATGGGGTTAATTTGGGCTTTTTAGTACAAGGAGGGACAATGGGGGCCCAAAAAGTGAAGTCAATGGGGTTTGGTGAGGTATTGGACCTAATAGAACCGGTGGTATGATTGTCCAATCCCCGTATGATTGCTTTGATGAGTAATGGGAATGGATTGTGATTGGGAGAATATCCTCCACTTAGTAGGTTTGGTCATGGCCAAAACATGTTTGGTAATTACCTAAAAGCATATGATATGGGGTTAATTTGGGCTTTTTAGTACAAGGAGGGACAATGGGGGCCCAAAAACTGAAGTCAATGGGGTTTGGTGAGGTATTTGGCCTAATGGACCCAGTGGCATGATTGTCCAATCCCCATAGGATTGCATTGATGAGTAATGGGAATGGATTGTGATTGGGAGAATATCCTCCACTTAGTAGGCTTGGTCATGGCCAAAACATGTTTGGTAATTACCTAAAAGCATATGATATGGGGTTAATTTGGGCTTTTTAGTACAAAGAGGGACAATGGGGCCCAAAAATTAAAGTCAATGGGGTTTGGTGAGGTATTGGGCCTAATGGACCCGAGTGGCATGATTATCCAATCCCCATAGGATTGCTTTGATGAGTAATGGGAATGGATTGTGATTGGGAGAACATCCTCCACTTAGTAGGTTTGGTCATGGCCAAAACATGTTTGGTAATTACTTAAAAGCATATGATATGGGGTTAATTTGGGCTTTTTAGTACAAGAGAGGACAATGGGGGCCCAAAAATTGAAGTCAATGGGGTTTGGTGAGGTATTGGGCCTAATGGACCCAGTGGCATGATTGTCCAATCCCCATAGGATTGCTTTGATGAGTAATGGGAATGGATTGTGATTGGGGAGAACATCCTCCACTTAGTAGGTTTGGTCATGGCCAAAACATGTTTGGTAATTACCTAAAAGCATATGATATGAGGTTAATTTGGGCTTTTTAGTACAAGGAGGGACAATGGGGGCCCAAAATTGAAGTCAATGGGGTTTGGTGAGGTATTGGGCCTAATGGACCCGGTGGCATGATTGTCCAATCCCCATAGGATTGCTTTGATGAGTAATGGGAATGGATTGTGATTGGGAGAACATCCTCCACTTAGTAGGTTTGGTCATGGCCAAAACATGTTTGGTAATTACCTAAAAGCATATGATATGGGGTTAATTTGGGCTTTTTAGTACAAAGAGGGGCAATGGGGCCCAAAAATTGAAGTCAATGGGGTTTGGTGAGGTATTGGGCCTAATGGACCCGGTAGCATGATTATCCAATCCCCATAGGATTGCTTTGATGAGTAATGGGAATGGATTGTGATTGAGAGAACATCCTCCACTTAGTAGGTTTGGTCATGGCCAAAACATGTTTGGTAATTACCTAAAAGCATATGATATGGGGTTAATTTGGGCTTTTTAGTACAAGAGAGGGACAATGGGGGCCCAAAAATTAAAGTCAATGGGGTTTGTTGAGGTATTGGGCCTAATGGACCCAAGTGGCATGATTGTCCAATCCCCATAGGATTGCTTTGATGAGTAATGGGAATGGATTGTGATTGGGAGAACATCCTCCACTTAGTAGGTTTGGTCATGGCCAAAACATGTTTGGTAATTACCTAAAAGCATATGATATGGGGTTAATTTTGGCTTTTTTAGTACAAGGTGGGACAATGGGGGCCCAAAATTGAAGTCAATGGGGTTTGGTGAGGTATTGGGCCTAATGGGCCCATTGGCATGATTGTCCAATCCCCATAGGATTGCATTAATGAGTAATGGGAATGGATTGTGATTGGGAGAACATCCTCCACTTAGTAGGTTTGGTCATGGCCAAAACATGTTTGGTAATTACCTAAAAGCATATGATATGGGGTTAATTTGGGCTTTTTAGTACAAAGAGGGACAATGGGGCCCAAAAATTGAAGTCAATGGGGTTTGGTGAGGTATTGGGCCTAATGGACCCGGTGGCATGATTATCCAATCCCCGTAGGATTGCATTGATGAGTAATGGGAATGGATTGTGATTGGGAGAACATCCTCCACTTAGTAGGTTTGGTCATGGCCAAAACATGTTTGGTAATTACCTAAAAGCATATAATATGGGGTTAATTTAGGATTTTTATTACAAGAGGGACAATGGGGGCCCAAAAATTGAAGTCAATGGGGTTTGTTGAGGTATTGGGCCTAATGGACCCAGTGGCATGATTGTCCAATCCCCATAGGATTGCTTTGATGAGTAATGGGAATGGATTGTGATTGGGAGAACATCCTCCACTTAGTAGGTTTGGTCATGGCCAAAACATGTTTGGTAATTACCTAAAAGCATATGATATGGGGTTAATTTGGGCTTTTTAGTACAAGAGGAGGACAATGGGGCCCAAAATTGAAGTCAATGGGGTTTGGTGAGGTATTGGGCCTAATGGACCCAGTGGCATGATTGTCCAATCCCCATAGGATTGCTTTGATGAGTAATGGGAATGGATTGTGATTGGGAGAACATCCTCCACTTAGTAGGTTTGGTCATGGCCAAAACATGTTTGGTAATTACCTAAAAGCATATGATATGAGGTTAATTTGGGCTTTTTAGTACAAGGAGGGACAATGGGGGCCCAAAATTAAAGTCAATGGGGTTTGGTGAGGTATTGGGCCTAATGGACACAGTGGCATGATTATCCAATCCCCATAGGATTGCTTTGATGAGTAATGGGAATGGATTGTGATTGGGAGAACATCCTCCACTTAGTAGGTTTGGTCATGGCCAAAACATGTTTGGTAATTACCTAAAAGCATATGATATGGGGTTAATTTGGGCTTTTTAGTACAAGGAGGGACAATGGGGGCCCAAAAATTGAAGTCAATGGGGTTTGGTGAGGTATTTGGCCTACTGGACACAGTGGCATGATTGTCCAATCCCCATTAGGATTGCTTTGATGAGTAAAGGGAATGGATTGTGATTGGGAGAACATCCTCCACTTAGTAGGTTTGGTCATGGCCAAAACATGTTTGGTAATTACCTAAAAGCATATGATATGGGTTTAATTTGGGCTTTTTAGTACAAAGAGGGACAATGGGGGCCCAAAAATTGAAGTCAATGGGGGTTTGGTGAGGTATTGGGCCTAATGGACCCGGTGGCATAATTATCCAATCCCCATAGGATTGCATTGATGAGTAATGGGAATGGATTGTGATTGAGAGAATATCCTCCACTTAGTAGGTTTGGTCATGGCCAAAACATGTTTGGTAATTACCTAAAAGCATATGATATGGGGTTAATTTGGGCTTTTTAGTACAAAGAGGGACAATGGGGGGCCCAAAAATTAAAGTCAATGGGGTTTGTTGAGGTATTGGGCCTAATGGACCCAGTGGCATGATTGTCCAATCCCCATAGGATTGCTTTGATGAGTAATGGGAATGGATTGTGATTCGGGAGAACATCCTCCACTTAGTAGGTTTGGTCATGGCCAAAACATGTTTGGTAATTACCTAAAAGCATATGATATGGGGTTAATTTGGGCTTTTTTAGTACAAGGAGGGACAATGGGGCCCAAAAATTGAAGTCAATGGGGTTTGGTGAGGTATTGGGCCTAATGGACCCGGTGGCATGATTGTCCAATCCCCATAGGATTGCATTGATGAGTAATGGGAATGGATTGTGATTGGGAGAACATCCTCCACTTAGTAGGTTTGGTCATGGCCAAAACATGTTTGGTAATTACCTAAAAGCATATGATATGGGGTTAATTTGGGCTTTTTAGTACAAAGAGAGGACAATGGGGGCCCAAAAATTGAAGTCAATGGGGTTTGGTGAGGTATTGGGCCTAATGGACCCGGTGGCATGATTGTCCAATCCCCATAGGATTGCTTTGATGAGTAATGGGAATGGATTGTGATTGGGAGAACATCCTCCACTTAGTAGGTTTGGTCATGGCCAAAACATGTTTGGTAATTACCTAAAAGCATATGATATGGGGTTAATTTGGGCTTTTTAGTACAAAGGAGGGACAATGGGGGCCCAAAAATTGAAGTCAATGGGGTTTGTTGAGGTATTGGGCCTAATGGACCCAGTGGCATGATTGTCCAATCCCCATAGGATTGCTTTGATGAGTAATGGGAATGGATTGTGATTGGGAGAACATCCTCCACTTAGTAGGTTTGGTCATGGCCAAAACATGTTTGGTAATTACCTAAAAGCATATGATATGGGGTTAATTTGGGCTTTTTAGTACAAAGGGGGACAATGGGGCCCAAAATCGAAGTCAATGGGGTTTCGTGAGGTATTGGGCCTAATGGACCCAGTGGCATGATTGTCCAATCCCCATAGGATTGCTTTGATGAGTAATGGGAATGGATTGTGATTGGGAGAACATCCTCCACTTAGTAGGTTTGGTCATGGCCAAAACATGTTTGGTAATTACCTAAAAGCATATGATATGGGGTTAATTTGGGCTTTTTAGTACAAAGAGGGACAATGGGGGCCCAAAAAATTAAAGTCAATGGGGTTTGGTGAGGTATTGGGCCTAATGGACCCGAGTGGCATGATTGTCCAATCCCCATAGGATTGCTTTGATGAGTAATGGGAATGGATTGTGATTGGGAGAACATCCTCCACTTAGTAGGTTTGGTCATGGCCAAAACATGTTTGGTAATTACCTAAAAGCATATGATATGGGGTTAATTTGGGCTTTTTAGTACAAGGAGGGACAATGGGGGCCCAAAAATTGAAGTCAATGGGGTTTGGTGAGGTATTGGGCCTAATGGACCCAGTGGCATGATTGTCCAATCCCCATAGGATTGCTTTGATGAGTAATGGGAATGGATTGTGATTGGGAGAACATCCTCCACTTAGTAGGTTTGGTCATGGCCAAAACATGTTTGGTAATTACCTAAAAGCATATGATATGGGTTTAATTTGGGCTTTTTAGTACAAAGAGGGGCAATGGGACCCAAAAATTGAAGTCAATGGGGTTTGGTGAGGTATTGGGCCTAATGGACCCAGTGGCATAATTATCCAATCCCCATAGGATTGCATTGATGAGTAATGGGAATGGATTGTGATTGGGAGAACATCCTCCACTTAGTAGGTTTGGTCATGGCCAAAACATGTTTGGTAATTACCTAAAAGCATATGATATGGGGTTAATTTGGGCTTTTTAGTACAAAGAGGGACAATGGGGGCCCAAAAATTGAAGTCAATGGGGTTTGGTGAGGTATTGGGCCTAATGGACCCCAGTGGCATGATTGTCCAATCCCCATAGGATTGCTTTGATGAGTAATGGGAATGGATTGTGATTGGGAGAACATCCTCCACTTAGTAGGTTTGGTCATGGCCAAAACATGTTTGGTAATTACCTAAAAGCATATGATATGGGGTTAATTTGGGCTTTTTAGTACAAGGAGGGACAATGGGGGCCCAAAAATTGAAGTCAATGGGGTTTGGTGAGGTATTGGGCCTAATGGACCCAGTGGCATGATTGTCCAATCCCCATAGGATTGCATTGATGAGTAATGGGAATGGATTGTGATTGGGAGAACATCCTCCACTTAGTAGGTTTGGTCATGGCCAAAACATGTTTGGTAATTACCTAAAAGCATATGATATGGGGTTAATTTGGGCTTTTTAGTACAAAGAGGGACAATGGGGGCCCAAAAATTGAAGTCAATGGGGTTTGGTGAGGTATTGGGCCTAATGGACCCAGTGGCATAATTATCCAATCCCCATAGGATTGCTTTGATGAGTAATGGGAATGGATTGTGATTGGGAGAACATCCTCCACTTAGTAGGTTTGGTCATGGCCAAAACATGTTTGGTCATTACCTAAAAGCATATGTTATGGGGTTAATTTGGGCTTTTTAGTACAAAGAGGGACAATGGGGGCCCAAAAATTGAAGTCAATGGGGTTTGTTGAGGTATTGGGCCTAATGGACCCAGTGGCATGATTGTCCAATCCCCATAGGATTGCTTTGATGAGTAATGGGAATGGATTGTGATTGGGAGAACATCCTCCACTTAGTAGGTTTGGTCATGGCCAAAACATGTTTGGTAATTACCTAAAAGCATATGATATGGGGTTAATTTGGGCTTTTTAGTACAAAGGAGGACAATGGGGCCCCAAAAGCTGAAGTCAATGGGGTTTGGTGAGGTATTGGGCCTAATGGACCCGGTGGCATGATTGTCCAATCCCCATAGGATTGCATTGATGAGTAATGGGAATGGATTGTGATTGGGAGAACATCCTCCACTTAGTAGGTTTGGTCATGGCCAAAACATGTTTGGTAATTACCTAAAAGCATATGATATGGGGTTAATTTGGGCTTTTTAGTACAAAGGAGGGACAATGGGGCCCCAAAAATTAAAGTCAATGGGGGTTCGGTGAGGTATTGGGCCTAATGGACCCAGTGGCATGATTGTCCAATCCCCATAGGATTGCTTTGATGAGTAATGGGAATGGATTGTGATTGGGAGAACATCCTCCACTTAGTAGGTTTGGTCATGGCCAAAACATGTTTGGTAATTACCTAAAAGCATATGATATGGGGTTAATTTGGGCTTTTTAGTACAAAGAGGGACAATGGGGCCCAAAAATTAAAGTCAATGGGGTTTGGTGAGGTATTGGGCCTAATGGACCCGGTGGCATGATTATCCAATCCCCATAGGATTGCTTTGATGAGTAATGGGAATGGATTGTGATTGGGAGAACATCCTCCACTTAGTAGGTTTGGTCATGGCCAAAACATGTTTGGTAATTACCTAAAAGCATATGATATGGGGTTAATTTGGGCTTTTTAGTACAAAGAGGGACAATGGGGGCCCAAAAATTAAAGTCAATGGGGTTTGGTGAGGTATTGGGCCTAATGGACCCAATGGCATGATTGTCCAATCCCCATAGGATTGCATTGATGAGTAATGGGAATGGATTGTGATTGGGAGAACATCCTCCACTTAGTAGGTTTGGTCATGGCCAAAACATGTTTGGTAATTACCTAAAAGCATATGATATGGGGTTAATTTGGGCTTTTTAGTACAAGGAGGGACAATGGGGGCCCAAAAATTGAAGTCAATGGGGTTTGGTGAGGTATTGGGCCTAATGGACCCAGTGGCATAATTATCCAATCCCCATAGGATTGCATTGATGAGTAATGGGAATGGATTGTGATTGGGAGAACATCCTCCACTTAGTAGGTTTGGTCATGGCCAAAACATGTTTGGTAATTACCTGAAAGCATATGATATGGGGTTAATTTGGGCTTTTTAGTACAAAGAGAGGGACAATGGGGCCCCAAAAATTGAAGTCAATGGGGTTTGGTGAGGTATTGGGCCTAATGGACCCGAGTGGCATGATTGTCCAATCCCCATAGGATTGCTTTGATGAGTAATGGGAATGGATTGTGATTGGGAGAACGTCCTCCACTTAGTAGGTTTGGTCATGGCCAAAACATGTTTGGTAATTACCTAAAAGCATATGATATGAGGTTAATTTGGGCTTTTTAGTACAAGGTGGGACAATGGGGGCCCAAAAAATCGAAGTCAATGGGGTTTGGTGAGGTATTGGGCCTAATGGACCCAGTGGCATGATTGTCCAATCCCCATAGGATTGCTTTGATGAGTAATGGGAATGGATTGTGATTGGGAGAACATCCTCCACTTAGTAGGTTTGGTCATGGCCAAAACATGTTTGGTAATTACCTAAAAGCATATGATATGGGTTTAATTTGGGCTTTTTAGTACAAAGAGGGACAATGGGGCCCCAAAAAATTGAAGTCAATGGGGGTTTGGTGAGGTATTGGGCCTAATGGACCCGAGTGGCATAATTATCCAATCCCCATAGGATTGCATTGATGAGTAATGGGAATGGATTGTGATTGAGAGAATATCCTCCACTTAGTAGGTTTGGTCATGGCCAAAACATGTTTGGTAATTACCTAAAAGCATATGATATGGGGTTAATTTGGGCTTTTTAGTACAAAGAGGGACAATGGGGGGCCCAAAAATTGAAGTCAATGGGGTTTGTTGAGGTATTGGGCCTAATGGACCCAGTGGCATGATTGTCCAATCCCCATAGGATTGCTTTGATGAGTAATGGGAATGGATTGTGATTAGGCGAACGTCCTCCACTTAGTAGGTTTGGTCATGGCCAAAACATGTTTGGTAATTATCTAAAAGCATATGATATGAGGTTAATTTTGGCTTTTTAGTACAAGGTGGGACAATGGGGGCCCAAAAATTGAAGTCAATGGGGTTTGGTGAGGTATTGGGCCTAATGGACCCATTGGCATGATTGTCCAATCCCCATAGGATTGCATTGATGAGCAATGGGAATGGATTGTGATTGGGAGAACATCCTCCACTTAGTAGGTTTGGTCATGGCCAAAACATGTTTGGTAATTACCTAAAAGCATATGATATGGGGTTAATTTGGGCTTTTTAGTACAAAGAGGGGCAATGGGGCCCAAAAATTGAAGTCAATGGGGGTTTGGTGAGGTATTGGGCCTAATGGACCCAGTGGCATAATTATCCAATCCCCATAGGATTGCATTGATGAGTAATGGGAATGGATTGTGATTGAGAGAATATCCTCCACTTAGTAGGTTTGGTCATGGCCAAAACATGTTTGGTAATTACCTAAAAGCATATGATATGGGGTTAATTTGGGCTTTTTAGTACAAAGAGGGACAATGGGGGCCCAAAAATTGAAGTCAATGGGGTTTGTTGAGGTATTGGGCCTAATGGACCCAGTGGCATGATTGTCCAATCCCCATAGGATTGCTTTGATGAGTAATGGGAATGGATTGTGATTAGGCGAACGTCCTCCACTTAGTAGGTTTGGTCATGGCCAAAACATGTTTGGTAATTATCTAAAAGCATATGATATGAGGTTAATTTTGGCTTTTTAGTACAAGGTGGGACAATGGGGGCCCAAAACTGAAGTCAATGGGGTTTGGTGAGGTATTGGGCCTAATAGACCCATTGGCATGATTGTCCAATCCCCATAGGATTGCATTGATGAGTAATGGGAATGGATTGTGATTGGGAGAACATCCTCCACTTAGTAGGTTTGGTCATGGCCAAAACATGTTTGGTAATTACCTAAAAGCATATGATATGGGGTTAATTTGGGCTTTTTAGTACAAAGAGGGGCAATGGGGCCCAAAAACTGAAGTCAATGGGGTTTGGTGAGGTATTGGGCCTAATGGACCCGAGTGGCATAATTATCCAATCCCCATAGGATTGCATTGATGAGTAATGGGAATGGATTGTGATTGGGAGAATATCCTCCACTTAGTAGGTTTGGTCATGGCCAAAACATGTTTGGTAATTACCTAAAAGCATATGATATGGGGTTAATTTGGGCTTTTTAGTACAAAGAGGGACAATGGGGGCCCAAAAATTGAAGTCAATGGGGTTTGTTGAGGTATTGGGCCTAATGGACCCAGTGGCATGATTGTCCAATCCCCATAGGATTGCTTTGATGAGTAATGGGAATGGATTGTGATTAGGAGAACATCCTCCACTTAGTAGGTTTGGTCATGGCCAAAACATGTTTGGTAATTACCTAAAAGCATATGATATGAGGTTAATTTTGGCTTTTTAGTACAAGGAGGGACAATGGGGGCCCAAAAATTGAAGTCAATGGGGTTTGGTGAGGTATTGGGCCTAATGGACCCAATGGCATGATTGTCCAATCCCCATAGGATTGCATTGATGAGTAATGGGAATGGATTGTGATTGGGAGAACATCCTCCACTTAGTAGGTTTGGTCATGGCCAAAACATGTTTGGTAATTACCTAAAAGCATATGATATGAGGTTAATTTGGGCTTTTTAGTACAAGGAGGGACAATGGGGGCCCAAAAATTGAAGTCAATGGGGTTTGGTGAGGTATTGGGCCTAATGGACCCAGTGGCATGATTGTCCAATCCCCATAGGATTGCATTGATGAGTAATGGGAATGGATTGTGATTGGGAGAACATCCTCCACTTAGTAGGTTTGGTCATGGCCAAAACATGTTTGGTAATTACCTAAAAGCATATGATATGGGGTTAATTTGGGCTTTTTAGTACAAAGAGGGACAATGGGGGCCCAAAAATTAAAGTCAATGGGGGTTTGGTGAGGTATTGGGCCTAATGGACCCAGTGGCATGATTGTCCAATCCCCATAGGATTGCTTTGATGAGTAATGGGAATGGATTGTGATTGGGAGAACATCCTCCACTTAGTAGGTTTGGTCATGGCCAAAACATGTTTGGTAATTACCTAAAAGCATATGATATGGGGTTAATTTGGGCTTTTTAGTACAAAGAGGGACAATGGGGCCCAAAAATTAAAGTCAATGGGGTTTGGTGAGGTATTGGGCCTAATGGACCCAGTGGCATGATTGTCCAATCCCCATAGGATTGCTTTGATGAGTAATGGGAATGGATTGTGATTGGGAGAACATCCTCCACTTAGTAGGTTTGGTCATGGCCAAAACATGTTTGGTAATTATCTAAAAGCATATGATATGAGGTTAATTTTGGCTTTTTAGTACAAGGTGGGACAATGGGGGCCCAAAACTGAAGTCAATGGGGTTTGGTGAGGTATTGGGCCTAATAGACCCATTGGCATGATTGTCCAATCCCCATAGGATTGCATTGATGAGCAATGGGAATGGATTGTGATTGGGAGAACATCCTCCACTTAGTAGGTTTGGTCATGGCCAAAACATGTTTGGTAATTACCTAAAAGCATATGATATGGGGTTAATTTGGGCTTTTTAGTACAAAGAGGGACAATGGGGGCCCCAAAAATTGAAGTCAATGGGGTTTGATGAGGTATTGGGCCTAATGGACCCAGTGGCATGATTGTCCAATCCCCATAGGATTGCTTTGATGAGTAATGGGAATGGATTGTGATTGGGAGAACATCCTCCACTTAGTAGGTTTGGTCATGGCCAAAACATGTTTGGTAATTACCTAAAAGCATATGATATGAGGTTAATTTGGGCTTTTTAGTACAAGGAGTGACAATGGGAGCCCAAAACTGAAGTTAGTAGGGTTTCGTGAGGTATTGGGCCTAATGGACCCAGTGGTATGATTGTCCAATCCCCATAGGATTGCTTTGATGAGTAATGGGAATGGATTGTGATCGGGAGAACATCGTCCACTTAGTAGGTTTGGTCATGGCCAAAACATATTTGGTAATTACCTAAAAGCATATGATATGGGGTTAATTTGGGCTTTTAGTACAAAGAGGGACAATGGGGTCCTAAAAATTAAAGTCAATGGGGTTCGATGAGGTATTAGCCTAATGGACCCAGTGGCATGATTGTCCAATCCCCATAGGATTGCTTAGATGAGTAATGGAAATGGATTGTGATTGGGAGAACATCCTCCACTTAGTAGGTTTGGTCATGGCCAAAACATGTTTGGTAATTACCTAAAAGCATATGATATGGGTTTAATTTGGGCTTTTTAGTACAAAGAGGGGCAATGGGGCCCAAAAATTGAAGTCAATGGGGGTTTGGTGAGGTATTGGGCCTAATGGACCCAGTGGCATAATTATCCAATCCCCATAGGATTGCATTGATGAGTAATGGGAATGGATTGTGATTGAGAGAATATCCTCCACTTAGTAGGTTTGGTCATGGCCAAAACATGTTTGGTAATTACCTAAAAGCATATGATATGGGGTTAATTTGGGCTTTTTAGTACAAAGAGGGACAATGGGGGGCCCAAAAATTAAAGTCAATGGGGTTTGTTGAGGTATTGGGCCTAATGGACCCAGTGGCATGATTGTCCAATCCCCATAGGATTGCTTTGATGAGTAATGGGAATGGATTGTGATTAGGCGAACGTCCTCCACTTAGTAGGTTTGGTCATGGCCAAAACATGTTTGGTAATTATCTAAAAGCATATGATATGAGGTTAATTTTGGCTTTTTAGTACAAGGTGGGACAATGGGGGCCCAAAACTGAAGTCAATGGGGTTTGGTGAGGTATTGGGCCTAATAGACCCATTGGCATGATTGTCCAATCCCCATAGGATTGCATTGATGAGCAATGGGAATGGATTGTGATTGGGAGAACATCCTCCACTTAGTAGGTTTGGTCATGGCCAAAACATGTTTGGTAATTACCTAAAAGCATATGATATGGGGTTAATTTGGGCTTTTTAGTACAAAGAGGGGCAATGGGGCCCAAAAATTGAAGTCAATGGGGGTTTGGTGAGGTATTGGGCCTAATGGACCCAGTGGCATAATTATCCAATCCCCATAGGATTGCATTGATGAGTAATGGGAATGGATTGTGATTGAGAGAATATCCTCCACTTAGTAGGTTTGGTCATGGCCAAAACATGTTTGGTAATTACCTAAAAGCATATGATATGGGGTTAATTTGGGCTTTTTAGTACAAAGAGGGACAATGGGGGGCCCAAAAATTAAAGTCAGATGGGGTTTGTTGAGGTATTGGGCCTAATGGACCCAGTGGCATGATTGTCCAATCCCCATAGGATTGCTTTGATGAGTAATGGGAATGGATTGTGATTAGGCGAACGTCCTCCACTTAGTAGGTTTGGTCATGGCCAAAACATGTTTGGTAATTATCTAAAAGCATATGATATGAGGTTAATTTTGGCTTTTTAGTACAAAGGTGGGACAATGGGGGCCCAAAAACTGAAGTCAATGGGGTTTGGTGAGGTATTGGGCCTAATGGACCCAATGGCATGATTGTCCAATCCCCATAGGATTGCTTTGATGAGTAATGGGAATGGATTGTGATTGGGAGAACATCCTCCACTTAGTAGGTTTGGTCATGGCCAAAACATGTTTGGTAATTACCTAAAAGCATATGATATGGGGTTAATTTGGGCTTTTTAGTACAAAGAGGGGCAATGGGGCCCAAAAATTGAAGTCAATGGGGGTTTGGTGAGGTATTGGGCCTAATGGACCCAGTGGCATAATTATCCAATCCCCATAGGATTGCATTGATGAGTAATGGGAATGGATTGTGATTGAGAGAATATCCTCCACTTAGTAGGTTTGGTCATGGCCAAAACATGTTTGGTAATTACCTAAAAGCATATGATATGGGGTTAATTTGGGCTTTTTAGTACAAAGAGGGACAATGGGGGCCCAAAAATTGAAGTCAATGGGGTTTGTTGAGGTATTGGGCCTAATGGACCCAGTGGCATGATTGTCCAATCCCCATAGGATTGCTTTGATGAGTAATGGGAATGGATTGTGATTAGGCGAGAACTTCCTCCACTTAGTAGGTTTGGTCATGGCCAAAACATGTTTGGTAATTACCTAAAAGCATATGATATGAGGTTAATTTTGGCTTTTTAGTACAAGGTGGGACAATGGGGGCCCAAAACTGAAGTCAATGGGGTTTGGTGAGGTATTGGGCCTAATAGACCCAATGGCATGATTGTCCAATCCCCATAGGATTGCATTGATGAGCAATGGGAATGGATTGTGATTGGGAGAACATCCTCCACTTAGTAGGTTTGGTCATGGCCAAAACATGTTTGGCAATTACCTAAAAGCATATGATATGGGGTTAATTTGGGCTTTTTAGTACAAGGAGGGACAATGGGGGCCAAAAACTGAAGTCAATGGGGTTTGGTGAGGTATTGGGCCTAATGGACCCAGTGGCATGATTGTCCAATCCCCATAGGATTGCATTGATGAGTAATGGGAATGGATTGTGATTGGGAGAACATCCTCCACTTAGTAGGTTTGGTCATGGCCAAAACATGTTTGGTAATTACCTAAAAGCATATGATATGGGGTTAATTTGGGCTTTTTAGTACAAAGAGGGACAATGGGGGCCCAAAAATTGAAGTCAATGGGGTTTGGTGAGGTATTGGGCCTAATGGACCCAGTGGCATAATTATCCAATCCCCATAGGATTGCATTGATGAGTAATGGGAATGGATTGTGATTGAGAGAATATCCTCCACTTAGTAGGTTTGGTCATGGCCAAAACATGTTTGGTAATTACCTAAAAGCATATGATATGGGGTTAATTTGGGCTTTTTAGTACAAAGAGGGACAATGCGGGGCCCAAAAATTGAAGTCAATGGGGAATGGACCCAGTGGCATGATTGTCCAATCCCCATAGGATTGCTTTGATGAGTAATGGGAATGGATTGTGATTCGGCGAACGTCCTCCACTTAGTAGGTTTGGTCATGGCCAAAACATGTTTGGTAATTATCTAAAAGCATATGATATGAGGTTAATTTTGGCTTTTTAGTACAAGGTGGGACAATGGGGGCCCAAAACTGAAGTCAATGGGGTTTGGTGAGGTATTGGGCCTAATAGACTCAATGGCATGATTGTCCGATCCCCATAGGATTGCATTAATGAGCAATGGGAATGGATTGTGATTGGGAGAACATCCTCCACATAGTAGGTTTGGTCATGGCCAAAACATGTTTGGTAATTCCCTGAAAGCATATGATATGGGGTTAATTTGGGCTTTTTAGTACAAAGAGGGGCAATGGGGCCCAAAAATTGAAGTCAATGGGGGGTT
Organism: Beta corolliflora; assembly: GCA_947648045.1. NCBI lineage: Eukaryota > Viridiplantae > Streptophyta > Magnoliopsida > Caryophyllales > Amaranthaceae > Beta > Beta corolliflora. The sequence goes on from CANSZD010003613.1 coordinate 39,351, forward strand.
TGGTGAGGTATTGGGCCTAATGGACCCAGTGGCATAATTATCCAATCCCCATAGGATTGCATTGATGAGTAATGGGAATGGATTGTGATTGAGAGAATATCCTCCACTTAGTAGGTTTGGTTATGGCCAAAACATGTTTGGTAATTACCTAAAAGCATATGATATGGGGTTAATTTGGGCTTTTTAGTATAAAGAGGGACAATGGGGGGCCCAAAAATTGAAGTCAATGGGGTTTGTTGAGGTATTGGGCCTAATGGACCCAGTGGCATGATTGTCCAATCCCCATAGGATTGCTTTGATGAGTAATGGGAATGGATTGTGATTAGGCGAACGTCCTCCACTTAGTAGGTTTGGTCATGGCCAAAACATGTTTGGTAATTATCTAAAAGAATATGATATGAGGTTAATTTTGGCTTTTTAGTACAAGGTGGGACAATGGGGCCCAAAACTGAAGTCAATGGGGTTTGGTGAGGTATTGGGCCTAATAGAACCATTGGCATGATTGTCCAATACCCATAGGATTGCATTGATGAGCAATGGGAATGGATTGTGATTGGGAGAACATCCTCCACTTAGTAGGTTTGGTCATGGCCAAAACATGTTTGGTAATTATCTAAAAGCATATGATATGAGGTTAATTTTAGCTTTTTAGTACAAGGTGGGACAATGGGGGCCCAAAACTGAAGTCAATGGGGGGTTTGGTGAGGTATTGGACCTAATGGACCCAGTGGCATAATTATCCAATTCCCATAGGATTGCATTGATGAGTAATGGGAATTAATTGTGATTGAGAGAATATCCTCCACTTAGTAGGTTTGGTTATGGCCAAAACATATTTGGTAATTACCTAAAAGCATATGATATGGGGTTAATTTGGGCTTTTTAGTACAAAGAGGGACAATGGGGGGCCCAAAAATTAAAGTCAATGGGGTTTGTTGAGGTATTGGGCCTAATGGACCCAGTGGCATGATTGTCCAATCCCCATAGGATTGCTTTGATGAGTAATGGGAATGGATTGTGATTAGGCGAACGTCCTCCACTTAGTAGGTTTGGTCATGGCCAAAACATGTTTGGTAATTATCTAAAAGAATATGATATGAGGTTAATTTTTACTTTTTAGTACAAGTTGGGACAATCGGGGCCCAAAACTGAAGTCAATGGGGTTTGGTGAGGTATTGGGCCTAATAGAACCAATGGCATGATTGTCCAATACCCATAGGATTGCATTGATGAGCAATTGGAATGGATTGTGATTGGGAGAACATCCTCCACTTAGTAGGTTTGGTCATGGCCAAAACATGTTTGGTAATTATCTAAAAGCATATGTTATGAGGTTAATTTTGACTTTTTAGTACAAGGTGGGACAATGGGGGCCCTAAAACTGAAGTCAATGGGGTTTGGTGAGGTATTGGCCTAATAGACCAAATGGCATGATTGTCCGATCCCCATAGGATTGCATTGATGAGCAATGGGAATGGATTGTGATTGGGAGAACATCCTCCACTTAGTACGTTTGGTCATGGCCAAAACATGTTTGGTAATTACCTGAAAGCATATGATATGGGGTTAATTTGGGCTTTTTAGTACAAAGAGGGGCAATGGGGCCCAAAAATTAAAGTCAATGGGGGTTTGGTGAGGTATTGGGCCTAATGGACCCAGTGGCATAATTATCCAATCTCCATAGGATTGCATTGATGAGTAATGGGAATGGATTGTGTAACACCCCAGAATTTCAAAGCGGAAAAGAAAGAACTAATAGTAGTATTAATAGGACGATGGCGGAAACATCGTCTTCTGGGAATGTCACTATTACAAGAAATGTGTTTAAATAACTAAGTGATAAACCAACATAAGTAAATAGTATAAATAAATTAAATTAATTAAAGTAATATCCAAAAGATAAAACTAACTCTTCAACTAACTAAAAGTCTAAGCCTAAAACATCTAACATTTTAATGCTCACAACTCAATCCGAGCCCAAAACCAAAGAAGATTCCCATCAACATAACCTGCAAAATATATAACAACAATCCACAATCAGTGGGGAGTAACTAGCAGTTCTCCCAGAACAAAAGAAATCAAAGCATGATTCAGACATAGATTAATAAGAAAGGAAATAATAAAGTCAAGTCAACTACGATATGCATCCACTTCCATATAACTCACAAATAACGCAAGTGAATAATAAATAGCAAGTGAGTTGGATAAAAATAAATAAATCATCTCAAAAGTACTTTTATAAAAATAGAAGTATAGGTAAAATAAGTTATTGAGTCAGAAACTGAACGCCAGTGAATCGCAATTCACTTCCTAAGGTTTGTCATATCGTAATCTCCGGAGTCGGCCTATGGGCTTACGTTCCCCCCGCCCTCGTGTCTAAGAATGGCCAAACTCCCAATGCGGGGTAGAACACGCGAGAACTCCCTGACCTCTCGGACGACAACAATTAACCCAGGTGTACCCCTAGTTCGCAAACCAGGTGGTTGGCATGTTCTTCACCGGGGACTACATCTATCCCACCGGATATTCTTATCTCAAAAATAAAATCATAAATATCATCAAAGTATCATTCATCTTAAAATATTCATCAAAAAGGGATGCCACCCGGCCTTATACCCATAATTCATCAAAACAACTCTTCATAATTCCTCAAATAATAATAACTTACAAACTTTCAACAAATGTCTCCCACAATAAACAATTTGAACATCTCTAAGCATCAATAATGATATTAAATTAGTTTTTACAGCACTAACAGTTCAATAAAAAATGCATCACCAATTAACTCCAAGGCTTATTAAATAAATGAATAGTACACAATTAATCATTTTTACATAAATCAAACATAAACATAATGATACCCAATAATACTTACAACAACCTACTAAACACCAGCATCCAAGAACATAAAAGATCACAAATAATTTCTGATTAACAAGCTCTTAAATAATTTAAAAGAATATCCTCAAATTCACAACAAAAACCCAATAATAATTATTAAACTAATAAGTACGATCAGTAAAATAATTATTAACGGCTCTACTGACATGGTACAATTTTTATTTATAATTTTCGGACTTTATAAGTATTTTTAAACGTTAATTTACAGAATACCCAATAAAGCCAATATAATAATTGAAAAAAAAAATAAACGCCCAAAAATTACCAAAAATTCACATAACATGAATAAACTTACGGTAATACATAATATACAAAGAAATGAATTATTCGGCCTCCAGAAATAATTTTCATTATTTATATACTGACAGAAACGAAATTGCAAAAACAGATAAATTAATTAAATAAACTGGTAAACAGTATGCAAAAATTATTCTAAGGAATGAAATACATACTACACATATAACATGATCCACGAAAAATAATTTCAGCAATTTTAACATTCGTTTAATAATTATTATGCAAATAAGCCAAAAACGCACAAAATACCAATTAAATCAAATAAATACTAAAAATCAGACGAAAATTATTTTCTTTATATAATATTCACACAGCATGCATCAAGTATATTCATGTCAAATTTCGTCAATAATTTTATTTAAAAAGTATTTTAAATAATTCCTAGCGTAATAATCTAATACCAAATAATACTCTAATCACTATGGTTCTAAGATAACTACTAGTTACCTGGACCGTCGGGAGGAGAGCGAGTCTAAAGAGATACGAAAAATATGTGCAATCCAAGTCCTCCACGAACGAAAATTGTAGCAATAAGTCACTAGGCGTTTTCTTCTTGAACGTTGAAAAATCTCATTTCGCACTGCTCTGTTCCGACCATGATTCCCGGTGATCCAAATCTCGGATTCTAAATCGCTCCGTTCAAAGTTAAGAACAAGATGTTGTAAACATTCTGTCCACATTTGAAGACAATCCAACGGTTAGATCTCCGGATACGGTTATTTTCGTGAAGGTGTGACAGGAAAAACCGGGTTGAACCTTTCTATTCTTTTCCTCTTCCTTTTCTCTCTTTCTTTTCTTGAAAACGGTGAGGGTTAAATGAGAATGATGCTGAACTTCTTTTAATAAAAATCAGAATTTTATGGCAAGGAAAAAATGAAGGGTTTAGGAGAAATGATTAGGGGGGTTATGGGGGTTACAAACTACCAAGAGTCATCAATTTAAAGAAATGAAATAAAAGAAGAGAAACTTCTTCCTTCTCCCTCCCCATAGCCGGCTGTCCAAGCCCAAGTACACCAAGATGATTTCGGCCCAAGTCATCAAAGGTCCACGCATCAAAAGTCCGTCACACGATAATTCGATAAATTCCTAAATCGCGTCTAAACTTTGAAAATACTTAATAATGAAAATAATTCTAATAAATTATATTATAAATATAAATATAATTCACACATTAACACACCATATAATAAAATAATAATTCGGCTCCCAAATTATAAAGAATAAAAATCCTTAATCTAGAGAAAATAATTGTTTTAGGGAAAACTTTTGCGGAAAAACTAGGAGCAAAATTATGGGTTGTTACAATCTCCCCTCCTTAAAAGAGTTTCGTCCTCGAAACTTCAAAACAACTAAGAGACAAAAGAAAGTACTCTAGATAAAGAACATTAAGAAAACAGAAATCGATGGATTTTAGTTAAGAATTAAACAACTTTTCAGGTATAAAATTTGATAACTCAATTAATATACATTTTATTTTGGAAGACCAAAAAGAGTTGTACAGTAAAGAAGCACGGTAACAACAATCATTTTATAAAATGTGAAAGAACCAAAGACAAGTATTAGAAATTTTAAGGTAAAAACTTTTACACAATAAACTATAGGTAATTTTGTAAAAGAAGCAGGAATAAATAGTTACGAAAAAATTATAAAAGTATAAATCCGACCATACATAAATATTTTTAGAAAAGAAACGAAGAAGCAAAAGTTCATAAATAGATAGCCAAACCAATTTAAATAGAGGTAACCACACGGGCTTATACTCCACTTAAAGAGATAAGAACACTTTAATAAAGAGTAGCTAGCTGCTTTATTAAAATAGCACTTACGAACACAAGTCATGACATATGTTATAAGAGCGTACGCCTCCTAAACATATATATGAAAATTAAAGTTCGCAAAAGAAATTGAAAACACTAATAATAAATAGGCGATAAAGTAATAAATTATAAACAACAATAATAAAATTTGCCAAGTCGACACAAATGTGCATGGAACCACCCATTGCAACCTAGTATCAACAGAATAATATTTGAAAGCCAACTTATCAAATCGACATTAGAGTTTACTGGAATCACCCAATATAAACTTAATATCAACTGAAAAAGGAAATTAAATCAAAACAGATAAAATGTGTCAACTTATCAAATTGACATACAAGTCACAGGAATCACCCATTATGACTCAATATCAACTCAAACAAGTTTAAAATTTAGACTTATCAAATTGACATACAAGTCAAAGGAATCACCCATTATGACTTAATATCAACTCAAACAAGTTTAAAATTTAGACTGAGTATATAAATTTCGTTTTCAAAGAATATAAAACAGATTAGTCAAAATCAGAGAATTAAATAAGAAGTAATGAAAACAACCAAAATTTTGCTATGAAATGAGAAAGCACTAAATATTTAACCAAGAAACAACAAATAGTAAACGAAATCCTTTCACGCATTTGAGTATGAAAAATAATGCTAATAAGAAAAGTAAGTAAAGTAAAAGTTGTTGAATGCTAACCTTTAAAACAAAATAGTTTGCGTCTATATTTCAAGCTAACACCAGGACAACTCATTAAAGTACTTTTATTTTCAAAGACAACAAAACTTATTACCATAATTAAAGGCTAAATAAGGATTAGCATGAAAAATAAAAATATTAAAAGTAAAATATTTATAAATATAGATAGTCAAAGACGGTAAGAGAAATTAGAAGAATATCTTGAAAGACAATTTCATAACCCCTTTCTTTTTCCAAACCATTATAAAACAATTAAAATTAAACGTTTTTCAAAAGAGTATGTCAAAATATTAACAATAACAAAATTTAAAAATCAGAAAATAACTCTAACATAAGTATAAAATTTATTAAGTTCAAAGATCTAAAATATAATTTGGAATAAAAATTCAAACTGGAAAGTTTTGTAAATAATAAAACAGATACGTAGTACTCACATAAAAAACAACACTTAATTGAAAAAGAACAGAAAGTATAAACTATCTCACATAATAACATATACTATCAAGCAACTAGCAAATAAAATAAATGCCATGCAACACACATGACTATATTAAAATAAAATTAAAGCTTATTTTTAAATTGCAAAACACAAAACAAATTAAACACACAACTAAACCGAGAAGGCTATAAATTACTTCGCTTTCACTGCGCACTCTGATAAAAGAGAAAATAAATTACATGTAAGAGGCCCTACAAATAAGATTAGCAAACTTGGTAGACTAATTCCACCAATAATACAAGTAACTATACATATAACATATGCTCCATAAGCATGAGAGCACACCACATTCCCATAAGGCTTCCCTTTTACTTACTCTACCCTTCACACTCTCATTATAGTGAAACTATAAAACTTAATTCTAAACAAATATTATATCCTATGACTAACTAATAATTCAAAAGAATCATTAGCAACTCTTTTTCAGAGTTTAGGAGCGTTTTCCTCTGATACCAACTGTAACACCCCAAAATTTCAAAGCGGAAAAGAAAGAACTAATAGTAGTATTAATAGGACGATGGCGGAAACATCGTCTTCTGGGAATGTCATCGTCTTCTGGGAATGTCACTACTACAAGAATTGTGTTTAAATAACTACGTGATAAACCAACATAAGTAAATAGTATAAATAAATTAAATTAATTAAAGTAATATCCAAAAGATAAAACTAACTCTTCAACTAACTAAAAGTCTAAGCCTATAACATCTAACATTTTAATGCTCACAACTCAACCCGAGCCCAAAATCAAAGAAGATTCCCATCAACATAACTTGCAAAATATATAACAATCCACAATCAGTGGGGAGTAACTAGCAGTTCTCCCAGAACAAAAGAAATCAAAGCATGATTCAGACATAGATTAATAAGAAAGGAAATAATAAAGTCAAGTCAACTACGATATGCATCCACTTCCATATAACTCACAAATAACGCAAGTGAATAATAAATAGCAAGTGAGTTGGATAAAAATAAATAAATCATCTCAAAAGTACTTTTATAAAAATAGAAGTATAGGTAAAACAAGTTATTGAGTCAGAAACCGAACGCCAGTGAATCGCAATTCACTTCCTAAGGTTTGTCATATCGCAATCTCCAGGTCAGTCTATGGGCTTACGTTCCACACTGCCTGTGTCTAAGAATGGCCAAACTCCCGATGCAGGGTAGAACACGCAGAACTCCATGACCTCTCGGACGACAACAATTAACCCAGGTGTACCCCTAGTTCGCAAACCAGGTGGTTGGCATGTTCTTCACCGGGGACTACATCTATCCCAACGGATATTCTTATCTCAAAAATTAAATCATAAATATCATCAAAGTATCATTCATCTTAAAATATTCATCAAAAAGGGATGCCACCCGGCTTTATACCCATAATTCATCAAAACAACTCTTCATAATTCCTCAAAAATAATAACTTACAAACTTTCAACAAATGTCTCCCACAATAAACACTTTGAACATATCTAAGCATCAACAATGATATTAAATTAGTTTTTACAGCACTAACAGTTCAATAAAAAATGCATCACCAATTAACTCCAAGGCTTATTAAATAAATAAATAGTTGACCCAGTGGCATGGTTGTCCAATCTCCATAGGGTTGCTTTGATAAGTAATGGGAATGGATTGTGATCGGAAGAACATCATCCACTTAGTACAAAAAGCAATGGGGGCGCAAAACTGAAGTCCATTGGGCTTGGTCAGGTATTGGGCCTACTAGAACCAATGACATGATTGTCCAATCCCCATAGGATTTCTTTGATGAGTAATGGGAATGGATTGTGATTAGGTGAACATCCTCCACATAGTAGGTTTGGTCATGGCCAAAACATGTTTGGTAATTACCAAAAAGCATATGATATGAGGTTAATTTGGGCTTTTTATTACAAGGAGGGAAAATGGGGCCCCAAAACTGAAGTCAATGGGGTTTGGTCAGGTATTGGGCCTAATAGACCCAGTGGCTTGATTGTCCAATCCCCATAGGATTGCATTGATGAGCAATGGGAATGGATTGTGATTAGGAGAACATCCTCCACTTAGTAGGTTTGTTGATGACCAAAACATGTTTGGTAATTATCTAAAAGCATATGATATGAGGTTAATTTGGGCTTTTTAGTACAAGGAGGGACAATGGGAGCCCAAAACTGAAGTTAGTAGGGTTTGGTGAGGTATTGGGCCTAATGGACCTAGTGGCATGATTGTCGAATCCCCATAGGATGGCTTTGATGAGTAATGGGAATGGATTGTGATCGGGAGAACATCGTCCACTTAGTAGGTTTGGTCATGGCCAAAACATGTTTGGTAATTACCTAATAGCATATGATATGGGGTTAATTTGGGCATTTTAGTACAAGGATGGACAATGGGGGCCCAAAACTGAAGTCAATGGGGTTTGGTGAGATATTGGCCCTAATTGACCCAGTGGCATGATTGTCCAATCCCCATACAATTGCTTTGATGAGTAATGGGAATGGATTGTGATTGGGAGAACATCCTCCACTTAGTAGGTTTGGTCATGGCCAAAACATGTTTGGAAATTATCAAAAAGCATATGATATGAGGTTAATTTAGGCTTATTAATACAAGGAGGGACAATGGGGACCCAAAACTGAAGTCAATGGGGTTTGGTGAGATATTGGGCATAATTGACCCAGTGGCATGATTGTCCAATCCCCATAGAATTGCTTTCATGAGTAATGGGAATGGATTGTGATTGGGAGAACATCCACCACTTAGTAGGTTTGGTCATGGCCAAAACATGTTTAGTAATTATCTAAAAGCATATGATATGGGGTTAATTTAGGCTTTTTAGTAAAAGGAGGGACAATGGGGGCCTAAAACTGAAGTCAATGGGGTTTGGTGAGGTATTGGGCCTAATGGACCCATTGGCATGATTGTCCAATCCTTATAGGATTGCATTGATGAGTAATGGGAATGGATTGTGATTGGGAGAACATCCCTCACTTAATAGGTTTGGTCGTGGCCAAAACATGTTTGGGAATTATCTAAAAGCATATGATATGGGGTTAATTTGGACTTTTTAGTTCAAGGAGGAACAATGGGTCCCAAAACTGAAGCCAATGGGGTTTGGTGAGGTATTGGGCCTAATGAACCCAGTGGCATGATTGTCCAATCCCCATAGGATTGCTTTGATGAGTAATGGAAATGGATTATGATCGGGAGAACATCCTCCACGTAGTAGGTTTGGTCATGGCCTAAACATGTTTAGTAATTACCTAAAAGCATATAATATGGGGTTAATTTAGGCTTTTTAGTACAAGGAGGGACAATGGGGGCCGAAAACTGAAGTCAATGGAGTTTGGTGAGGTATTGGGCCTAATAGACCCAGTGACATGATTGTCCAATCCCCATAGGATTGCTTTAAAGGGTAATGGGAATAGATTGTGATTGGGAGAACATCCTCCACTTAGAAGGTTTGGTCATGGCCACAACATGTTTGGTAATTATCTAAAAGCATATAATATGGGGTTAATTTGGGCTTTTTAGTACAAAGAGGGACAATGGGGGACCAAAAATTGAAGTCAATGGGGTTTGGTGAGTTATTGGGCATAATGGACCCAGTGGCATGATTTTTCAATCCCCATAGGATTGCTTTGATGAGTAATGGGAATGGATTGTGATTAGGTGAACATCCTCCATTTAATAGGTTTGGTCATGGCCAAAAAATGTTTGGTAATTATCTAAAAGCATATGATATGGGTTAATTTGGGCTTTTTAGTATAAAGAGGGAAAATGAGGGCCCGTAACTGAAGTCAATGGAGTTTGGTGAGGTATTGGGCCTAATGGACCCAGTGACATGATTGTCCAATCCCCGTAGGATTGCTTTGATGAGTAATGGGAATGGCTTGTGATTGGGAGAACATCCTTCACTTAGTAGGTTTGGTCATGGCCAAAACAATTTTGGTAATTACCTAAAAGCATATGATATGAGGTTAATTTGGGCTTTTTAGTACAAGGAGGGACAATGGTGGCCCAAAACTGAAGTCAATGGGGCTTAGTGAGGTATTGGGCCTAATGGACCAAGTGACATGATTGTCCAATCCCCATGGGATTGCTTTGATGAGTAATGGGAATGGATTGTGATTAGGTGAACATCGTCCACTTAGTAGGTTTGGTCATGGCCAAAACATGTTTGGTAATTACCTAAAAGCATATGATATGGGGTTAATTTGGGCTTTTTAGTACAAAGAGGGACAATGGGGGCCTAAAAATTAAAGTCAATGGGGTTTGGTGAGGTATTGGGCCTAATGGACCCAGTGGCATGATTGTCCAATCCCCATAGGATTTCTTTGATGAGTAATGGGAATGGATTGTGATTAGGTGAACCTCCTCCACTTAGTAGGTTTGGTCATGGCCAAAACATGTTTGGTAATTACCTAAAAGCATATGATATGGGGTTAATTTAGGCTTTTTAGTACAAGGAGGGACAATGGGGGCCCAAAACTAAAGTCAATGGAGTTTGGTGAGGTATTGGGCCTAATAGACCCAGTGGCATGATTGTCCAATCCCCATAGGATTGCTTTAAAGGGTAATGGGAATAGATTGTGATTGGGAGAACATCCTCCACTTAGAAGGTTTGGTCATGGCCACAACATGTTTGGTAATTATCTAAAAGCATATAATATGGGGTTAATTTGGGATTTTTAGTACAAAGAGGGACAATGGGGGACCAAAAATTGAAGTCAATGGGGTTTGGTGAGGTATTGGGCATAATTGACCCAGTGGCATGATTTTTCAATCCCCATAGGATTGCTTTGATGAGTAATGGGAGTGGATTGTGATTAGGTGAACATCCTCCATTTAATAGGTTTGGTCATGGCCAAAAAATGTTTGGTAATTATCTAAAAGCATATGATATGGGTTAATTTGGGCTTTTTAGTACAAGTAGGGAAAATGAGGGCCCATAACTGAAGTCAATGGAGTTTGGTGAGGTATTGGGCCTAATGGACCCAGTGACATGATTGTCCAATCCCCGTAGGATTACTTTGATGAGTAATGGGAATGGCTTGTGATTGGGAGAACATCCTTCACTTAGTAGGTTTGGTCATGGCCAAAACAATTTTGGTAATTACCTAAAAGCATATGATATGAGGTTAATTTGGGCTTTTTAGTACAAGGAGGGACAATGGTGGCCCAAAACTGAAGTTAATGGGGCTTAGTGAGGTATTGGGCCTAATGGACCCGGTAACATGATTATCCAATCCCCATGGGCTTGCTTTGATGAGTAATGGGAATGGATTGTGATTAGGTGAACATCGTCCACTTAGTAGGTTTGGTCATGGCCAAAACATGTTTGGTAATTACCTAAAAGCATATGATATGGGGTTAATTTGGGCTTTTTAGTACAAAGAGGGACAATGGGGGCCTAAAAATTAAAGTCAATGGGGTTTGGTGAGGTATTGGGCCTAATGGACCCAGTGGCATGATTGTCCAATCCCCATAGGATTTCTTTGATGAGTAATGGGAATGGATTGTGATTAGGTGAACCTCCTCCACTTAGTAGGTTTGGTCATGGCCAAAACATGTTTGGTAATTACCTAAAAGCATATGATATGAGGTTGATTTGGGCTTTTTAGTACAAGTAGGGACAATGGGGGCCCAAAACTGAAGTCAATGGAGTTTGGTGAGGTATTGGGCCTAATGGACCCAATGGCATGATTGTCCAATCCCCGTAGGGTTGCTTTGATGAGTAATGGGAATGGATTGTGATTGGGAGAACATCCTCCACTTAGTAGGTTTGGTCATGGCCAAAACTTGTTTGGTAATTACCTGAAAGCATATGATATGGGGTAAATTTGGGCTTTTTAGTACAAAAAGGGGCAATGGGGGCCCAAAAATTGAAGTCAATGGGGTTTGGTGAGGTAGTGGACCTAATGGACCCAGTGGCATAATTGTCCAATCCCCATTGGATTACATTGATGAGTAATGGGAATGGATTGTGATTAGGCGAACATCCTCCACTTAGTTGGTTTGGTCATGGCCAAAACATGTTTGGTAATTACTTAAAAGCATATAATATGCGGTTAATTTGGGCTTTTTATTACAAAGGGGGACAATGGGGGGCCCAAAAATAAAAGTCAATGGGGTTTGTTGAGGTATTGGGCCTAATGGAACCAGTGGCATGATTGTCCAATCCCCATATGATTGCTTTCATGAGTAATGGGAATGGATTGTGATTTGGAGAACATCCTCCACTTAGTAGGTTTGGTCATGGCAAAAATATGTTTGGTAATTACCTAAAAGCATATGATATGGGGTTAATTTGGGCTTTTTAGTACAAAGAGGGACAATGGGGACCTAAAAATTAAAGTCAATGGGGTTTGGTGAGGTATTGGGCCTAATGGACGCAGTGGCATGATTCTCCTATCCCCATAGGATTTCTTTGATGAGTAATGGGAATGGATTGTGATTAGGTGAACATCCTCCACTTAGTAGGTTTGGTCATGGCAAAAACATGTTTGGTAATTATCTAAAAGCATATGATATGAGGATAATTTTCGCTTTTTAGTACAAGGAGGGACAATGGGGGTCCAAAACTGAAGTCAATGGGGTGTGATGAGGTATTAGGCCTAATGGACCCAGTGGCATGATTGTCCAATCCCCATAGGATTGCTTTCATGTGTAATGGGAATGGATTGTGATCGGGAGAACATCGTCCACATAGTAGGTTTGGTCATGGCCAAAACATGTTTGGTAATTACCTAAAAGCATATGATATGGGGTTAATTTGGGCTTTTTAGTACAAAGAGGGACAATGGGGACCTAAAAATTAAAGTCAATGGGGTTTGGTGAGGTATTGGGCCTAATGGACGCAGTGGCATGATTCTCCTATCCCCATAGGATTTCTTTGATGAGTAATGGGAATGGATTGTGATTAGGTGAACATCCTCCACTTAGTAGGTTTGGTCATGGCAAAAACATGTTTGGTAATTATCTAAAAGCATATGATATGAGGATAATTTTCGCTTTTTAGTACAAGGAGGGACAATGGGGGTCCAAAACTGAAGTCAATGGGGTGTGATGAGGTATTAGGCCTAATGGACCCAGTGGCATGATTGTCCAATCCCCATAGGATTGCTTTCATGTGTAATGGGAATGGATTGTGATCGGGAGAACATCGTCCACATAGTAGGTTTGGTCATGGCCAAAACATGTTTGGTAATTACCTAAAAGCATATAATATGAGGTTAATTTGGGCTTTTTAGTACAAAGGGGGACAATGGGGGACCAAAAATTTAAGTCAATGGGGTTTGTTGAGGTATTTGGCCTAATGGACCCAGTGACAAGATTGTCCAATCCCCATAGGATTGCTTTGATGAGTAATGGGAATGGATTGTGATTAGTTGAACATCCTCCACTTAGTAGGTTTGGTCATGGCCAAAACATGTTTGGTAATTATCTAAAAGCATATGATATGAGGTTAATTTTGGCTTTTTAGTACAAGAAGGGACAATGGGGGCCCAAAATTGAAGTCAATGGGGTTTGGTGAGGTATTGGGCCTATCCAATCCCATAGGATTGCATTGATGAGCAATGTGAATGGATTGTGATTGGGAGAACATCCTCCACTTAGTAGGTTTGGTTATGGCATAAACATGTTTGGTAATTACCTAAAAGCATATGATATGGGTTTAATTTGGGCTTTTTAGTACAAGAAAGGACAATGGGTCAAAAACTGAAGTCAATGGGGTTTAGTGAGGTATTGGGCCTAATGGACCCAGTGGCATGATTGTCCAATCCCCATAGGGTTGCTTTGATAAGTAATGAGAATGGATTGTGATCGGGAGAACATCCTCCACTTAGTAGGTTTAGTCATGGCCAAAAGATGTTTGGTAATTACCTAAAAGCATATGATATGTGGTTAATTTGGGCTTTTTAGTACAAGGATGGACAATGGGGGCCCAAAACTGAAGTGAATGGGGTTTGGTGAGATATTGGGCCTAATTGACCCAGTGCATGATTGTCCAATCCCCATAGAATTGCATTGATGAGTAATGGGAATGGATTGTGATTGGGAGTACATCCTCCACTTAGTAGGTTTGGTCATGGCCAAAACATGGTTGGTAATTTTCTAAAAGCTTATTATATGAGGTTAATTTCGGCTTTTTAGTACAAGGAGGGACAATGAGATCCCAAAACTGAACTTAGTTAGGGTTTGGTGAGGTATTGGGCCTAATGGACCCAGTGGCATGATTGTCGAATCTCCATAGGATGGCTTTGATGAGTAATGGGAATGGATTGTGATCGGGAGAACATCGTCCACATAGTAGGTTTGGTCATGGCCAAAACATGTTTGGTAATTACCTAAAAGCATATAATATGGGGTTAATTTGGGCTTTTTAGTACAAAGGGGGACAATGGGGGACCAAAAATTTAAGTCAATGGGGTTTGTTGAGGTATTTGGCCTAATGGACCCAGTGGCATGATTGTCCAATACCCATAGGATTGCTTTGATGAGTAATGGGAATGGATTGTGATTAGGTGAACATCCTCCACTTAGTAGGTTTGGTCATGGCAAAAACATGTTTGGTAATTACCTAAAAGCATATGATATGAGGTTGATTTGGGCTTTTTAGTACAAGGAGGGACAATGGGGGCCCAAAACTAAAGTCAATGGAGTTTGGTGAGTTATTGGGCCTAATGGACCCGATGGCATGATTGTCCAATCCCCGTAGGATTGCTTTGATGAGTAATGGGAATGGATTGTGATTGGGAGAACAGCCTCCACTTAGTAGGTTTGGTCATGGCTAAGACTTTTTTGGTAATTACCTGAAAGCATATGATATGGGGTAAATTTGGGCTTTTTAGTACAAAAAGGGCCAATGGGGGCCCAAAAATTGAACTCAATGGGGTTTGGTGAGGTACTGGACCTAATGGACCAAGTGGGATAATTGTCCAATCCCCATTGGATTACATTGATGAGTAATGGGAATGGATTGTGATTGAGAGAATATCCTCCACTTAGTTGGTTTGGTCATGGCCAAAACATGTTTGGTAATTACCTAAAAGCATATATAATATGGGGTTAATTTGGGCTTTTTAGTACAAAGGGGGACAATGGGGGACCAAAAATTTAAGTCAATGGGGTTTGTTGAGGTATTTGGCCTAATGGACCCAGTGGCATGATTGTCCAATCCCCATAGGATTGCTTTGATGAGTAATGGGAATGGATTGTGATTAGGTGAACATCCTCCACTTAGTAGGTTTGGTCATGGCCAAAACATGTTTGGTAATTATCTAAAAGCATATGATATGAGGTTAATTTTGGCTTTTTAGTACAAGAAGGGACAATGGGTCCCAAAACAGAAGTCAATGGGGTTTGGTGAAGTATTGGGCCTATCCAATCTCATAGGATTGCATTGATGATCAATGTGAATTGATTGTGATTGGGAGAACATCCTCCACTTAGTAGGTTTGGTCATGGCATAAACATGTTTGGTAATTACCTAAAAGCATATGATATGGGGTTAATTTGGGCTTTTTAGAACAAGAAAGGACAATGGGGGCCTAAAACTAAAGTCAATGGGGTTTAGTGAGGTATTGGGCCTAATGGACCCAGTGGCATGATTGTCCAATCCCCATAGGGTTGCTTTGATAAGTAATGGTAATGGATTGTGATCGGGAGAACATCCTCCACTTAGTATGTTTGGTCATGGCCAAAAGATGTTTGGAAATTATCTAAAAGCATATGATATGAGGTTAATTTTGGCTTTTTAGTACAAGAAGGGACAATGGCGGCCCAAAAATAAAGTCAATGGGGTTTGGTGAGGTATTGGGCCTATCCAATCTCATAGGATTGCATTGATGAGCAATGTGAATGGATTGTGATTGGGAGAACATCCTCCACTTAGTAGGTTTGGTCATGGTGCATAAACATGTTTGGTAATTACCTAAAAGCATATGATATGGGGTTAATTTGGGCTTTTTAGTACAAGGATGGACAATGGGGACCCAAAACTGAAGTAAATGGGGTTTGGTGAGATATTGGGCCTAATTGACCCAGTGGCATGATTGTCCAATCCCCATAGAATTGCATTGATGAGTAATGGGAATGGATTGTGATTGGGAGAACATCCTCCACTTAGTAGGTTTGGTCATGGCCAAAACATGATTGGAAATTATCAAAAGCATATGATATGAAGTTAATTTGGGCTTTTTAGTACTTGGAGGGAAAATGGGGGCCCAAAACTGAAGTCAATGGGGTTTGGTGAGATATTGGGCATAATTGACCCAGTGGCATGATTGTCCAATCCCCATTGAATTGCTTTCATGAGTAATGGGAATGGATTGTGATTGTTAGAACATCCTCCACTAAGTAGGTTTGGTCATAGCCAAAACATGTTTGGAAATTATCAAAAAGCATATGATATGAGGTTAATTTGGGCTTTTTAGTACAAGGAGGGACAATGGGGGCCCAAAACCGAAGTCAATGGGGTTTGGTGAGGTATTGGGCCTAATGGACCCAGGTGGCATGATTGTCCAATCCCCATGGGATTGCTTTCATGAGTAATGGGAATGGATTGTGATTGGGAGAACATCCTCCACTTAGTAGGTTTGGTCATGGCCAAAACATGTTTGGTAATTATCTAAAAGCATATGATATGGGGTTAATTTGGGCTTTTTAGTACAAGGAGGGACAACGGGTCCCAAAACGAGTCAATGGGGTTTGGTGAGGTATTGGGCCTAATGGACCCAAGTGGCATGATTGTCCAATCCCCATAGGATTACTTTGATAAGTAATGGGAATGGATTGTGATCGGGAGAATATCCTCCACTTAGTAGGTTTGGTCATGGCCAAAACATGTTTGGTAATTACCTAAAAGCATAAGATATGGGGTTAATTTGGGCTTTTTAGTACAAAGGGGGGACAATGGGGGCCCAAAAATTAAAGTCAATGGGGTTTGTTGAGGTATTGGGCCTAATGGACCCAGATGGCATGATTGTCCAATCCCCATAGGATTGCTTTGATGAGTAATGGGAATGGATTGTGATTGGGAGAACATCCTCCACTTAGTAGGTTTGGTCATGGCCAAAACATGTTTGGTAATTATCTAAAAGCATATGATATGAGGTTAATTTTAGCTTTTTAGTACAAGGAGGGACAATGGGGGCCCAAAATTAAAGTCAATGGGGTTTGGTGAGGTATTGGGCCTAATGGACCCAATGGCATGGTTGTCCAATCCCATTAGGATTGCTTTCATGAGTAATGGGAATGGATTGTGATTAGGGAGGACATCCTCCACTTAGTAGGTTTGGTCATGGCCAAAACATGTTTGGTAATTACCTAAAAGCATATGACATGGGGTTAATTTGGGCTTTTTAGTACAAAGAGGACAATGGGGGCCTAAAAATTAAAGTCAATGGGGGTTTGGTGAGGTATTGGGCCTAATGGACCCGGTGGCATGATTATCCAATCCCCATAGGATTGCTTTGATGAGTAATGGGAATGGATAGTGATCTAGGAGAACATCCTCCACTTAGTAGGTTTGGTCATGGCCAAAACATGTTTGGTAATTACCTAAAAGCATATGATATGGGGTTAATTTGGGCTTTTTAGTACAAGGAGGGACAATGGGGGCCCAAAACCGAAGTCAATGGAGGTTTGGTGAGGTATTGGGCCAAATGGACCCGAGCGCATGATTGTCCAATCCCCATAGGATTGCTTTGATGAGTAATGGGAATGGATTATGATTGGGAGAACATCCTCCACTTAGTAGGTTTGGTTGGCCAAAATATGTTTGGTAATTACCTAAAAGCATATGATATGGGGTTAATTTGGGCTTTTTAGTACAAGGAGGGACAATGGGGCCCAAAATTGAAGTCAATGGTTTTGGTGAGGTATTGGGCCTAATGGACCCGGTGGCATGATTGTCCAATCCCCATAGGATTACTTTGATGAGTAATGGGAATGGATTGTGATTGGGAGAACATCCTCCACTTAGTTGGTTTGGTCATGGCCAAAACATGTTTGGGAATTACCTAAAAGCATATGATATGGGGTTAATTTGGGCTTTTTAGTACAAGGGGGGACAATGGGGGTCCCAAAACTGAAGTCAATGGGGTTTGGTGAGGTATTGGGCCTAATGGACCCAAGTGGCATGATTGTCCAATCCCCATAGGGTTGCTTTGATAAGTAATGGGAATGGATTGTGATCGGGAGAACATCCTCCACTTAGTAGGTTTGGTCATGGCCAAAACATGTTTGGTAATTACCTAAAAGCATAAGATATGGGGTTAATTTTGGCTTTTTAGTACAAGGAGGGACAATGGGGGCCCAAAATTGAAGTCAATGGGGTTTGGTGAGGTATTGGGCCTAATGGCCGTTGTTCAATCCCATAGGATTGCTTTGATGAGCAATGGGAATGGATTGTGATCGGGAGAACATCCTCCACTTAGTAGGTTTGGTTATGGCAAAAACATGTTTGGTAATTATCTAAAAGCATATGATATGGGTTTAATTTGGGCTTTTTAGTACAAGAAAGGGACAATGGGGCCCAAAATTAAAGTCAATGGGGTTTAGTGAGGTATTGGGCCTAATGGACCCAATGGCATGGTTGTCCAATCCCCATAGGGTTGCTTTGATGAGTAATGGGAATGGATTGTGATCGGGAGAACATCCTCCACTTAGTAGGTTTGGTCATGGCCAAAACATGTTTGGTAATTACCTAAAAGCATATGACATGTGGTTAATTTGGGCTTTTAAGTACAAGGAGGGACAATGGGGGCCTAAAAATTAAAGTCGGTGGGGGTTTGGAGAGGTATTGGGCCAAATGGACCCGGTGGCATGATTGTCCAATCCCCATAGGATTGCTTTGATGAGTAATGGGAATGGATAATGATCGGGAGAACATCCTCCACTTAGTAGGTTTGGTCATGCCCAAAACATGTTTGGTAATTTCCTAAAAGCTTATGATATGGGGTTAATTTGGGCTTTTTAGTACAAGCGAGGGACAATGGGATCCCAAAGCCGAACTCAGTGGGGTTTGGTGAGGTATTGGGCCAAATGGACCCAAGTGGCATGATTGTCCAATCCTCCATAGGATGGCTTTGATGAGTAATGGGAATGGATTATGATCGGGAGAACATCCTCCACTTAGTAGGTTTGGTCATGGCCAAAACATGTTTGGTAATTACCTAAAAGCATATGATATGGGGTTAATTTGGGCTTTTTAGTACAAAGAGGGACAATGGGGGCCTAAAACTTAAAGTCAATGGGGTTTGGTGAGTTATTGGGCCTAATAGACCCAGTGGCATGATTGTCCAATCCCCATAGGATTTCTTTGATGAGTAATGGGAATGGATTGTGATTAGGTGAACATCCTCCACTTAGTAGGTTTGGTCATGGCAAAAACATGTTTGGTAATTACCTAAAAGCATATGATATGAGGTTAATTTGGGCTTTTTAGTACAAGGAGGGACAATGGGGGCCCAAAACTAAAGTCAATGGGGTTTGGTGAGTTATTGGGGCTAATGGACCCGATGGCATGATTGTCCAATCCCCGTAGGATTGCTTTGATGAGTAATGGGAATGGATTGTGATTGGGAGAACAGCCTCCACTTAGTAGGTTTGGTCATGGCCAAGACTTTTTTGGTAATTACCTAAAAGCATATGATATGGGGTTAATTTGGGCTTTTTAGTACAAAAGAGGGCCAATGGGGCCCAAAAATTGAAGTCAATGGGGTTTAGTGAGGTATTGGACCTAATGGACCAAGTGGGATAATTGTCCAATCCCCATTGGATTACATTGATGAGTAATGGGAATGGATTGTGATTGAGAGAATATCCTCCACTTAGTTGGTTTGGTCATGGCCAAAACATGTTTGGTAATTACCTAAAAGCATATATAATATGGGGTTAATTTGGGCTTTTTAATACAAAGGGGGACAATGGGGGACCAAAAATTTAAGTCAATGGGGTTTGTTGAGGTATTTGGCCTAATGGACCCAGTGGCATGATTGTCCAATCCCCATAGGATTGCTTTGATGAGTAATGGGAATGGATTGTGATTGGGTGAACATCCTCCACTTAGTAGGTTTGGTCATGGCCAAAACATGTTTGGTAATTATCTAAAAGCATATGATATGAGGTTAATTTTGGCTTTTTTGTACAAGAAGGGACAATGGGGGCCAAAAACAGAAGTCAATGGGGTTTGGTGAGGTATTGGGCCTAATGGATCCAATCATATGATTGCATTGATGAGCAATGTGAATTGATTGTGATCGGGAGAACATCCTCCACTTAGTAGGTTTGGTCATGGCATAAACATGTTTGGTAATTACCTAAAAGCATATGATATGGGGTTAATTTGGGCTTTTTAGTACAAAGAAAGGACAATGGGGGCCTAAAACTAAAGTCAATGGGGTTTAGTGAGGTATTGGGCCTAATGGACCCAGTGGCATGATTGTCCAATCCCCATAGGGTTGCTTTGATAAGTAATGGGAATGGATTGTGATCGGGAGGACATCCTCCACTTAGTATGTTAGGTCATGGCCAAAAGATGTTTGGAAATTATCTAAAAGCATATGATATGAGGTTAATTTTGGCTTTTTAGTACAAGAAGGGACAATGGCGGCCCAAAAATAAAGTCAATGGGGTTTGGTGAGATATCGGGGCCTATGCGATTGTCAATCCATAGGATTGCTTTGATGAGCAATGGGAATGGATTGTGATTGGGAGAACATCCTCCACTTAGTAGGTTTGGTCATGGCGCATAAACATGTTTGGTAATTACCTAAAAGCATATGAAATGGGGTTAATTTGGGCTTTTTAGTACAAGGATGGACAATGGGGGCCCAAAACTAAAGTAAATGGGGTTTGGTGAGATATTGGGCCTAATTGACCCAGTGGCATGATGTCCAATCCCCATAGGATTGCATTGATGAGTAATGGGAATGGATTGTGATTGGGGAGAACATCCTCCACTTAGTAGGTTTGGTCATGGCCAAAACATGATTGGAAATTATCAAAAAGCATATGATATGAAGTTAATTTGGGCTTTTTAGTACTTGGAGGGAAAATGGGGGCCCAAAACTGAAGTCAATGGGGTTTGGTGAGATATTGGGCATAATTGACCCAGTGGCATGATTGTCCAATCCCCACTGAATTGCTTTCATGAGTAATGGGAATGGATTGTGATTGGTAGAACATCCTCCACTAAGTAGGTTTGGTCATGGCCAAAACATGTTTGGAAATTATCAAAAAGCATATGATATGAAGTTAATTTGGGCTTTTTAGTACAAGGAGGGACAATGGGGACCCAAAACTGAAGTCAATGGGGTTTGGTGAGATATTGGGCATAATTGACCCAGTGGCATGATTGTCCAATCCCCATAGAATTGCTTTCATGAGTAATGGGAATGGATTGTGATTGGGAGAACATCCTCCACTTAGTAGGTTTGGTCATGGCCAAAACATGTTTGGGAATTATCTAAAAGCATATGATATGGGGTTAATTTGGACTTTTTAATACAAGGAGGGACAATGGGTCCCAAACCTGAAGTCAATGGGGTTTGGTCAGGTATTGGGCCTAATGAACCCAGTGGCATGATTGTCCAATCCCCATAGGGTTGCTTTGATAAGTAATGAGGAATGGATTGTGATCGGGAGAACATCCTCCACTTAGTAGGTTTGGGCATGGCCAAAACATGTTTGGTAATTACCTAAAAGCATAAGATATGGGGTTAATTTAGGCTTTTTTGTACAAGGAGTGACAATGGGGGCCCAAAACTGAAGTCAATGGGGTTTGGTGAGGTATTGGGCCTAATGGACCCAGTGGCATGATTTTTCAATCCCCATAGGATTGCTTTGATGAGTAATGGGAATGGATTCTGATCGGGAGAACATCCTCCACTTAGTAGGTTTGGTCATGGCCAAAACATGTTTGGTAATTATATAAAAGCATATGATATGGGGTTAATTTAGGCTTTTTAGTACAAGGAGGGACAATGGGGGACCAAAATTAAAGTCAATGGGGTTTGGTCAGGTATTGGACCTAATGGACCCAATGGCATGGTTGTCCAATCCCATTAGGATTGCTTTGATGAGTAATGGGAATGGATTGTGATTAGGTGAGCATCCTCCACTTAGTAGGTTTGGTCATGGCCAAAACATGTTTGGTAATTACCTAAAAGCATATGACATGGGGTTAATTTGGGCTTTTAAGTACAAAGAGGGACAATGGGGGCCTAAAAATTAAAGTCGGTGGGGGTTTGGTGAGGTATTGGGCCAAATGGACCCAGTGGCATGATTGTCCAATCCCCATAGGATTGCTTTGATGAGTAATGGGAATGGATAATGATCGGGAGAACATCCTCCACTTAGTAGGTTTGGTCATGGCCAAAACATGTTTGGTAATTACCTAAAAGCATATGATATGGGGTTAATTTGGGCTTTTTAGTACAAGGAGTGAGAATGGGGGCCAAAACTGAAGTCAATGGAGGTTGGTGAGGTATTGGGCCAAATGGACCCAGTGGTATGATTGTCCAATCCCCATAGGATTGCTTTGATGAGTAATCTGAATGGATTATGATCGGGAGAACATCCTCCACTTAGTAGGTTTGGTCATGGCCAAAACATGTTTGGTAATTACCTAAAAGCATATGATATGGGGTTAATTTGGGCTTTTTAGTACAAGGAGGGACATTGGGGGCCAAAACTGAAGTCAATGGAGTTTGGTGAGGTATTGGGCCTAATGGACCCAGTGACATGATTGTCCAATCCCCGTAGGATTGCTTTGATGAGTAATGGGAATGGATTGTGATTGGGAGAACAACCTCCACTTTGTAGGTTAGGTCATGGCCAAAAAATGTTTGGTAATTACCTAAAAGCATATGATATGGGGTTAATTTGGGCTTTTTAGTACAAAGAGGGACAATGGGGGCCTAAAAAATTAAAGTCAGTGGGGTTTGGTGAGGTATTGGGCCTAATGGACCCAGTGGCATGATTGTCCAATCCCCATAGGATTGCTTTGATGAGTAATGGGAATGGATAATGATCGGGAGAACATCCTCCACTTAGTAGGTTTGGTCATGGCCAAAACATGTTTGGTAATTACCTAAAAGCATATGATATGGGGTTAATTTGGGCTTTTTAGTACAAGGAGTGAGAATGGGGGCCAAAACTGAAGTCAATGGAGGTTGGTGAGGTATTGGGCCAAATGGACCCAGTGGTATGATTGTCCAATCCCCATAGGATTGCTTTGATGAGTAATCTGAATGGATAATGATCGGGAGAACATCCTCCACTTAGTAGGTTTGGTCATGGCCAAAACATGTTTGGTAATTACCTAAAAGCATATGATATGGGGTTAATTTGGGCTTTTTAGTACAAGGAGGGACATTGGGGGCCAAAACTGAAGTCAATGGAGTTTGGTGAGGTATTGGGCCTAATGGACCCAGTGACATGATTGTCCAATCCCCGTAGGATTGCTTTGATGAGTAATGGGAATGGATTGTGATTGGGAGAACAACCTCCACTTTGTAGGTTAGGTCATGGCCAAAAAATGTTTGGTAATTACCTAAAAGCATATGATATGGGGTTAATTTGGGCTTTTTAGTACAAAGAGGGACAATGGGGGCCTAAAAATTAAAGTCAGTGGGGTTTGGTGAGGTATTGGGCCTAATGGACCCAGTGGCATGATTGTCCAATCCCCATAGGATTGTTTTGATGAGTAATGGGAATGGATTGTGATCGGGAGGACATCCTCCACTTAGTATGTTAGGTCATGGCCAAAAGATGTTTGGAAATTATCTAAAAGCATATGATATGAGGTTAATTTTGGCTTTTTAGTACAAGAAGGGACAATGGCGGCCCAAAAATAAAGTCAATGGGGTTTGGTGAGATATTGGGCCTATCCAATCTCATAGGATTGCATTGATGAGCAATGTGAATGGATTGTGATTGGGAGAACATCCTCCACTTAGTAGGTTTGGTCATGGCGCATAAACATGTTTGGTAATTACCTAAAAGCATATGAAATGGGGTTAATTTGGGCTTTTTAGTACAAGGATGGACAATGGGGGCCCAAAACTAAAGTAAATGGGGTTTGGTGAGATATTGGGCCTAATTGACCCAGTGGCATGATTGTCCAATCCCCATAGAATTGCATTGATGAGTAATGGGAATGGATTGTGATTGGGAGAACATCCTCCACTTAGTAGGTTTGGTCATGGCCAAAACATGATTGGAAATTATCAAAAAGCATATGATATGAAGTTAATTTGGGCTTTTTAGTACTTGGAGGGAAAATGGGGGCCCAAAACTGAAGTCAATGGGGTTTGGTGAGATATTGGGCATAATTGACCCAGTGGCATGATTGTCCAATCCCCATAGAATTGCTTTCATGAGTAATGGGAATGGATTGTGATTGGGAGAACATCCTCCACTAAGTAGGTTTGGTCATGGCCAAAACATGTTTGGAAATTATCAAAAAGCATATGATATGAAGTTAATTTGGGCTTTTTAGTACAAGGAGGGACAATGGGGACCCAAAACTGAAGTCAATGGGGTTTGGTGAGATATTGGGCATAATTGACCCAGTGGCATGATTGTCCAATCCCCATAGGATTGCTTTCATGAGTAATGGGAATGGATTGTGATTGGGAGAACATCCTCCACTTAGTAGGTTTGGTCATGGCCAAAACATGTTTGGGAATTATCTAAAAGCATATGATATGGGGTTAATTTGGACTTTTTAATACAAGGAGGGACAATGGGTCCCAAACCTGAAGTCAATGGGGTTTGGTCAGGTATTGGGCCTAATGAACCCAGTGGCATGATTGTCCAATCCCCATAGGGTTGCTTTGATAAGTAATGAGGAATGGATTGTGATCGGGAGAACATCCTCCACTTAGTAGGTTTGGGCATGGCCAAAACATGTTTGGTAATTACCTAAAAGCATAAGATATGGGGTTAATTTAGGCTTTTTTGTACAAGGAGGGACAATGGGGGCCCAAAACTGAAGTCAATGGGGTTTGGTGAGGTATTGGGCCTAATGGACCCAGTGGCATGATTGTTCAATCCCCATAGGATTGCTTTGATGAGTAATGGGAATGGATTGTGATTGGGAGAACATCCTCCACTTAGTAGGTTTGGTCATGGCCAAAACATGTTTGGTAATTATATAAAAGCATATGATATGGGGTTAATTTAGGCTTTTTAGTACAAGGAGGGACATTGGGGGACCAAAATTAAAGTCAATGGGGTTTGGTCAGGTATTGGACCTAATGGACCCAATGGCATGGTTGTCCAATCCCATTAGGATTGCTTTGATGAGTAATGGGAATGGATTGTGATTAGGTGAGCATCCTCCACTTAGTAGGTTTGGTCATGGCCAAAACATGTTTGGTAATTACCTAAAAGCATATGACATGGGGTTAATTTGGGCTTTTAAGTACAAAGAGGGACAATGGGGGCCTAAAAATTAAAGTCGGTGGGGGTTTGGTGAGGTATTGGGCCAAATGGATCCAGTGGCATGATTGTCCAATCCCCATAGGATTGCTTTGCTGAGTAATGGGAATGGATGTAATGATCGGGAGAACATCCTCCACTTAGTAGGTTTGGTCATGGCCAAAACATGTTTGGTAATTACCTAAAAGCATATGATATGGGGTTAATTTGGGCTTTTTAGTACAAGAGAGTGACAATGGGGGCCAAAAATTGATGTCAATGGGGTTTGGTGAGGTATTGGGCCAAATGGACCCAGTGGCATGATTGTCCAATCCCCATAGGATTGCTTTGATGAGTAATGGGAATGGATTATGATCGGGAGAACATCCTCCACTTAGTAGGTTTGGTCATGGCCAAAACATGTTTGGTAATTACCTAAAAGCATATGATATGGGGTTAATTTGGGCTTTTTAGTACAAGGAGGGACATTGGGGGCCAAAACTGAAGTCAATGGAGTTTGGTGAGGTATTGGGCCTAATGGACCCAGTGACATGATTGTCCAATCCCCGTAGGATTGCTTTGATGAGTAATGGGAATGGATTGTGATTGGGAGAACAACCTCCACTTTGTAGGTTAGGTCATGGCCAAAAAATGTTTGGTAATTACCTAAAAGCATATGATATGGGGTTAATTTGGGCTTTTTAGTACAAAGAGGGACAATGGGGGCCTAAAAATTAAAGTCAGTGGGGTTTGGTGAGGTATTGGGCCTAATGGACCCAGTGGCATGATTGTCCAATCCCCATAGGATTGGTTTGATGAGTAATGGGAATGGATTGTGATTGGGAGAACATCCTTCACTTAGTAGGTTTGGTCATGCCCAAAACTTGTTTGGTAATTACCTAAAAGAATATGATATGAGGTTAATTTGAGCCTTTTAGTACAAGGAAGGACAATGGGGGCCAAAAACTGAAGTCAACTGAGTTTGGTGAGGTATTGGGCCTAATGGACCTAGTGACATGATTGTCCAATCCCCATAGGATTGCTTTGATGAGTAATGGGAATGGATTGTGATTAGGTGAACATCCTCCACTTAGTAGGTTTGGTCATGGCCAAAACATGTTTGGTAATTACCTAAAAGCATATGATATGGGGTTAATTTGGGCTTTTTAGTACAAAGAGGGACAATGGGGGCCTAAAAATTAAAGTCAGTGGGGTTTGGTGAGGTATTGGGTCTAATGAACCCAGTGGCATGATTGTCCAATCCCCATAGGATTGCTTTGATGAGTAATGGGAATGGATTGTGATTGGGAGATAATCTCCACATAGTAGGTTTGGTCATGGGCCAAACATGTTTGGTAATTACCTAAAATAATATGATATGAGGTTAATTTGGGCTTTTTTGTACAAGGAAGGACAATGGGGGCCAAAAACTGAAGTCAATTGAGTTTGGTGAGGTATTAGGCCTAATGGACCTAGTGACATGATTGTCCAATCCCCATAGGATTGCTTTGATGAGTAATGGGAATGGATTGTGATTAGGTGAACATCCTCCACTTAGTAGGTTTGGTCATGGCCAAAATATGTTTGGTAATTACCTAAAAGCATATGATATGGCGTTAATTTGGGTTTTTTAGTACAAAGAGGGAGAATGGGGGCCTAAAAATTAAAGTCAGTGGGGTTTGGTGAGGTATTGGGCCTAATGAACCCAGTGGCATGATTGTCCAATCCCCATAGGATTGCTTTGATGAGTAATGGGAATGGATTGTGATTGGGAGAACAACCTCCACTTAGTAGGTTTGGTCATGGCCCAAACATGTTTGGTAATTACCTAAAAGAATATGATATGAGGTTAATTTGAGCCTTTTAGTACAAGGAAGGACAATGGGGGCCAAAAACTGAAGTCAACTGAGTTTGGTGAGGTATTGGGCCTAATGGACCTAGTGACATGATTGTCCAATCCCCATAGGATTGCTTTGATGAGTAATGGGAATGGATTGTGATTAGGTGAACATCCTCCACTTAGTAGGTTTGGTCATGGCCAAAACATGTTTGGTAATTACCTAAAAGCATATGATATGGGGTTAATTTGGGCTTTTTAGTACAAAGAGGGACAATGGGGGCCTAAAAATTAAAGTCAGTGGGGTTTGGTGAGGTATTGGGTCTAATGAACCCAGTGGCATGATTGTCCAATCCCCATAGGATTGCTTTGATGAGTAATGGGAATGGATTGTGATTGGGAGATAATCTCCACTTAGTAGGTTTGGTCATGGGCCAAACATGTTTGGTAATTACCTAAAATAATATGATATGAGGTTAATTTGGGCTTTTTTGTACAAGGAAGGACAATGGGGGCCAAAAACTGAAGTCAATTGAGTTTGGTGAGGTATTAGGCCTAATGGACCTAGTGACATGATTGTCCAATCCCCATAAGATTGCTTTGATGAGTAATGGGAATGGATTGTGATTAGGTGAACATCCTCCACTTAGTAGGTTTGGTCATGGCCAAAATATGTTTGGTAATTACCTAAAAGCATATGATATGGCGTTAATTTGGGTTTTTTAGTACAAAGAGGGACAATGGGGGCCTAAAAATTAAAGTCAGTGGGGTTTGGTGAGGTATTGGGTCTAATGAACCCAGTGGCATGATTGTCAAATCCCCATAGGATTGCTTTGATGAGTAATGGGAATGGATTGTGATTGGGAGAACAACCTCCACTTAGTAGGTTTGGTCATGGCCCAAACATGTTTGGTAATTACCTAAAAGAATATAATATGAGGTTAATTTGGGCTTTTTAGTACAAGGAGGGACAATGGGGGCCCAAAACTGAAGTCAATGGGGTTTAGTGAGGTATTGGGTCTAATGGACCCAGTGGCATGATTGTCCAATCCCCATAGGATTGCTTTGATGAGTAATGGGAATGGATTGTGATTAGGTGAACATCCACCACTTTGTAGGTTTGGTCATGGCCAAAACATGTTGGTAATTACCTAAAAGCATATGATATGGGGTTAATTTGGGCTTTTTAGTACAAAGAGGGACAATGGGGGCCTAAAAATTAAAGTTAGTGGGGTTTGGTGAGGTATTGGGCCAAATGAACCCAGTGGCATGATTGTCCAATCCCCATAGGATTGCTTTGATGAGTAATGGGAATGGATTGTGATTGGGAGAACAACCTCCACTTAGTAGGTTTGGTCATGGCCCAAACATGTTTGGTAATTACCTAAAAGAATATGATATGAGGTTAATTTGGGCCTTTTAGTACAAGGAAGGACAATGGGGGCCAAAAACTGAAGTCAATTGAGTTTGGTCAGGTATTGGGCCTAATGGACCTAGTGACATGATTGTCCAATCCCCATAGGATTGCTTTGATGAGTAATGGGAATGGATTGTGATTAGGTGAACATCTTCCACTTAGTAGGTTTGGTCATGGCCAAAACATGTTTGGTATTTACCTAAAAGCATATGATATGGGGTTAATTTGGGCTTTTTAGTACAAAGAGGGACAATGGGGGCCTAAAAATTAAAATCAGTGGGGTTTGGTGAGGTATTGGGTCTAATGAACCCAGTGGCATGATTGTCCAATCCCCATAGGATTGCTTTGATGAGTAAAGGGAATGGATTGTGATTGGGAGATAACCTCCATTTAGTAGGTTTGGTCATGGGCCAAACATGTTTGGTAATTACCTAAAATAATATGATATGAGGTTAATTTGGGCTTTTTTGTACAAGGAAGGACAATGGGGGCCAAAAACTGAAGTCAATTGAGTTTCGTGAGGTATTAGGCCTAATGGACCTAGTGACATGATTGTCCAATCCCCATAGGATTGCTTTGATGAGTAATGGGAATGGATTGTGATTAGGTGAACATCCTCCACTTAGTAGGTTTGGTCATGGCCAAAATATGTTTGGTAATTACCTAAAAGCATATGATATGGCGTTAATTTGGGTTTTTTAGTACAAAGAGGGACAATGGGGGCCTAAAAATTAAAGTCAGTGGGGTTTGGTGAGGTATTGGGTCTAATGAACCCAGTGGCATGATTGTCCAATCCCCATAGGATTGCTTTGATGAGTAATGGGAATGGATTGTGATTGGGAGAACAACCTCCACTTAGTAGGTTTGGTCATGGCCCAAACATGTTTGGTAATTACCTAAAAGAATATGATATGAGGTTAATTTGGCCTTTTTAGTACAAGGAGGGACAATGGGGGCCCAAAACTGAAGTCAATGGGGTTTAGTGAGGTATTGGGCCTAATGGACCCAGTGGCATGATTGTCCAATCCCCATAGGATTGCTTTGATGAGTAATGGGAATGGATTGTGATTAGGTGAACATCCTCCATTTAGTAGGTTTGGTTATGGCCAAAACATGTTTGGTAATTACCTAAAAGCATATGATATGGGGTTAATTTGGGCTTTTTAGTACAAAGAGGGACAATGGGGGCCTAAAAATTAAAGTCAGTGGGGTTTGGTGAGGTATTGGGCCTAATGAACCTAGTGGCATGATTGTCCAATCCCCATAGGATTGCTTTGATGAGTAATGGGAATGGATTGTGATTGGGAGAACAACCTCCACTTAGTAGGTTTGGTCATGGCCCAAACATGTTTGGTAATTACCTAAAAGAATAGGATATGAGGTTAATTTGGGCTTTTTAATACAAGGAAGGACAATGGGGGCCAAAAACTGAAGTCAATTGAGTTTGGTGAGTTATTGGGCCTAATGGACCCAGTGACATGATTGTCCAATCCCCATAGGATTGCTTTGATGAGTAATGGGAATGGATTGTGATTAGGTGAACATCCACCACTTTGTAGGTTTGGTCATGGCCAAAACATGTTTGGTAATTACCTAAAAGCATATGATATGGGGTTAATTTGGGCTTTTTAGTACAAAGAGGGACAATGGGGGCCTAAAAATTAAAGTTAGTGGGGTTTGGTGAGGTATTGGGCCAAATGAACCCAGTGGCATGATTGTCCAATCCCCATAGGATTGCTTTGATGAGTAATGGGAATGGATTGTGATTGGGAGAACAACCTCCACTTAGTAGGTTTGGTCATGGCCCAAACATGTTTGGTAATTACCTAAAAGAATATGATATGAGGTTAATTTGGGCTTTTTAGTACAAGGAAGGACAATGGGGGCCCAAAACTGAAGTCAATTGAGTTTGGTGAGGTATTGGGCCTAATAGACCTAGTGACATGATTGTCCAATCCCCATAGGATTGCTTTGATGAGTAATGGGAATGGATTGTGATTAGGTGAACATCCTCCACTTAGTAGGTTTGGTCATGGCCAAAACATGTTTGGTATTTACCTAAAAGCATATGATATGGGGTTAATTTGGGCTTTTTAGTACAAAGAGGGACAATGGGGGCCTAAAAATTAAAGTCAATGGGGTTTGGTGAGGTATTGGGCCTAATGAACCCAGTGGCATGATTGTCCAATCCCCATAGGATTGCTTTGATGAGTAAAGGGAATGGATTGTGATTGGGAGATAATCTCCACTTAGTAGGTTTGGTCATGGGCCAAACATGTTTGGTAATTACCTAAAATAATATGATATGAGGTTAATTTGGGCTTTTTAGTACAAGGAAGGACAATGGGGGCCAAAAACTGAAGTCAATTGAGTTTGGTGAGGTATTGGGCCTAATGGACCTAGTGACATGATTGTCCAATCCCCATAGGATTGCTTTGATGAGTAATGGGAATGGATTGTGATTAGGTGAACATCCTCCACTTAGTAGGTTTGGTCATGGCCCAAATATGTTTGGTAATTACCTAAAAGCATATGATATGGGGTTAATTTTGGCTTTTTAGTACAAAGAGGGACAATGGGGGCCTAAAAATTAAAGTCAGTGGGGTTTGGTGAGGTATTAGGCCTAATGAACCCAGTGGCATGATTGTCCAATCCCCATAGGATTGCTTTGATGAGTAATGGGAATGGATTGTGATTGGGAGAACAACCTCCACTTAGTAGGTTTGGTCATGGCCCAAACATGTTTGGTAATTACCTAAAAGAATATGATATGAGGTTAATTTGGGCTTTTTAGTACAAGGAGGGACAATGGGGGCCAAAAACGAAGTCAATGTGGTTTGGTGAGGTATTGGGCCTAATGGACCCAGTGACATGATTGTCCAATCCCCATAGGATTGCTTTGATGAGTAATGGGAATGGATTGTGATTAGGTGAACACCCTCCACTTAGTAGGTTTGGTCATGGCCAAAACATGTTTGGTAATTACCTAAAAGCATATGATATGGGGTTAATTTTGGCTTTTTAGTACAAAGAGGGACAATGGGGGCCTAAAAATTAAAGTCGGTTGGGTTTGGTGAGGTATTGGGCCTAATGAACCTAGTGGCATGATTGTCCAATCCCCATAGGATTGCTTTGATGAGTAATGGGAATGGATTGCGATTGGGAGAACAACCTCCACTTAGTAGGTTTGGTCATGGCCCAAACATGTTTGGTAATTACCTAAAAGCATATGATATGAGTTGAATTTGGGATTTTTAGTATGGAAGGACAATGGGAATCCAAAACTGAAGTTAGTTGGGTTAGGTGAGGTATTGGGCCTAATGGACCCAGTGGCATGATTGTCCAATCCCCATAGGATTGCTTTGATGAGTAATGGGAATGGATTGTGATTAGGTGAACATCCTCCACTTAGTAGGTTTGGTCATGGCCAAAACATGTTTGGTAATTACCTAAAAGCATATGATATGGGGTTAATTTGGGCTTTTTAGTACAAAGAGGGACAATGGGGGCCTAAAAATTAAAGTCAGTGGGGTTTGGTGAGGTATTGGGCCTAATGAACCTAGTGGCATGATTGTCCAATCCCCATAGGATTGCTTTGATGAGTAATGGGAATGGATTGTGATTGGGAAAACATCCTCCACTTAGTAGGTTTGGTCATGGCCGTCATGTTTGGTAATTACCTAAAAGCATATGTTATTGGGTTTTTAGTACAAAGAGTGACAATGGGAGCCCAAAACTGAAGTTAGTTGGGTTTGGTGAGGTGTTGGGCCTAATGGACTCAGTGGCATGATTGTCCAATCCCCATTGGATTGCTTTGATGAGTAATGGGAATGGATTGTGATTAGGTGAACATCCTCCACTTTGTAGGTTTGGTCATGGCCAAAACATGTTTGGTAATTACCTAAAATCATATGATATGGGGTTAATTTGGGCTTTTTAGTACAAAGAGGGACAATGGGGGCCTAAAAATTAAAGTCATTGGGGTTTGGTGAGGTATTAGGCCTAATGAACCCAGTGGCATGATTGTCCAATCCCCATAGGATTGCTTTGATGAGTAATGGGAATGGATTGTGATTGGGAGAACAACCTCCACTTAGTAGGTTTGGTCATAGCCCAAACATGTTTGGTAATTACCTAAAAGAATATGATATGAGGTTAATTTGGGCTTTTTAGTACAAGGAAGGACAATGGGGGCCAAAAACTGAAGTCAATTTAGTTTGGTGAGGTATTGGGCCTAATGGACCTAGTGACATGATTGTCCAATCCCCATAGGATTGCTTTGATGAGTAATGGGAATGGATTGTGATTAGGAGAACATCCTCCACTTAGTAGGTTTGGTCATGGCCAAAACATGTTTGGTAATTACCTAAAAGCATATGATATGGGGTTAATTTGGGCTTTTTAGTACAAAGAGGGACAATGGGGGCCTAAAAATTAAAGTCAGTGGGGTTTGGTGAGGTATTGGGCCGAATGAACCCAGTGGCATGATTGTCCAATCCCCATAGGATTGCTTTGATGAGTAATGGGAATGAATTGTGATTGGGAGAACAACCTCCACTTAGTAGGTTTGGTCATGGCCCAAACATGTTTGGTAATTACCTAAAAGAATATGATATGAGGTTAATTTGGGCTTTTTAGTACAAGGAGGGACAATGGGGGCCCAAAACTGAAGTCAATTGAGTTTGGTGAGGTATTGGGCCTAATGGACCCAGTGGCATAATTGTCGAATCCCCATTGGATTGCATTGATGAGTAATGTGAATGAATTGTGATTGAGAAAATATCCTCCACTTAGTAGGTTTGGTCATGGCCATAACATGTTTTGTAATTACCGAAAAGCATATGATATGGGGAAAATATTTGGGCTTTTTAGTAAAAAGAGGGAACAATGGGGGCCCAAAAATTAAAGTCAATGGGGTTTGGTGAGGTATTGGGCCTAATAGACCTAGTGACATGATTGTCCAATCCCCATAGGATTGCTTTGATGAGTAATGGGAATGGATTGTGATTAGGTGAACACCCTCCACTTAGTAGGTTTGGTCATGGCCAAAGCATGTTTGGTAATTATATAAAAGCATATGATATGGGATTAATTTGGGCTTTTTTGTATAAGGAGGGATAATGGGGACCCAAAACTGAAGTCAATGGTGTTTGGTGAGGTATTGGGCCTAATGGACCCAGTGGTATGATTGTCCAATCCTCATCGTATTGGTTTCATGAGTAATGGGAATGGATTGTGATTGGGAAAACATCCTCCACTTAGTAGGTGTGGTCATGGCCAAAACATGTTTGGTAATTACCTAAAAGCATATGATATGAAGTTAATTAGGACTTTTTAGTACAAGGAGTGACAATGGGAGCCCAAAACTGAAGTTAGTTGGATTTGGTGAGGTGTTGGGCCTAATGGACTCAGTGGCATGATTGTCCAATCCCCATAGGATTGCTTTGATGAGTAATGGGAATGGATTGTGATTAGGTGAACATCCTCCACTTAGTAGGTTTGGTCATGGTCAAAACTTGTTTGGTAATTACCTAAAAGCATATGATATGGGGTTAATTTGGGCTTTTTAGTACAAAGAGGGACAATGGGGGCCTAAAAATTAAAGTCAGTGGGGTTTGGTGAGGTATTGGGCCTAATGAACCCAGTGGCATGATTGTCCAATCCCCATAGGATTGCTTTGATGAGTAATGGGAATGGATTGTGATTGGGAGAACAACCTCTACTTAGTAGGTTTGGTCATGGCCCAAACATGTTTGGTAATTACCTAAAAGAATATGATATGAGGTTAATTTGGGCTTTTCAGTACAAGGAGGGACAATGGGGGCCAAAAACTGAAGTCAATTGAGTTTGGTGAGGTATTGGGCCTAATGGACCTAGTGACATGATTGTCCAATCCCCATAGGATTGCTTTGATGAGTAATGGGAATGGATTGTGATTAGGTTAACATCCTCCACTTAGTAGGTTTGGTCATGGCCAAAACATGTTTGGTAATTACCTAAAAGCATATGATATGGGGTTAATTTGGCCTTTTAAGTACAAAGAGGGACAATGGGGACCTAAAAATTAAAGTCAGTGGGGTTTGGTGATGTATTGGGCCGAATGAACCAAGTGGCATGATTGTCCAATCCCCATATGATTGCTTTGATGAGTAATGTGAATTGATTGTGAATGGGAGAACATCCTCCACTTATTAGGTTTGGTGATGGCCAAAACATGCTTGGTAATTACCTAAAAGCATATGATATGAGGTTAATTTGGGCATTTTAGTACAAGGAGTGACAATGGGAGCCCAAAACTGAAGTTAGAAGGGTTTCGTGAGGTATTGGGCCTAATGGACCCAGTGGTATGATTGTCCAATCCCCATAGGATTGCTTTGATGAGTAATGGGAATGGATTGTGATTGGGAGAACAACCTCCACTTAGTAGGTTTGGTCATGGCCTAAACATGATTGGTAATTACCTAAAAGAATATGATATGAGGTTAATTTGGGCATTTTAGTACAAGGAGGGACAATGGGGGCCCAAAACTGAAGTCAATTGAGTTTGGTGAGGTATTGGGCCTAATGGACCCAGTGACATGATTGTCCAATCGCCGTAGGATTACTTTGATGAGTAATGGGAATGGATTGTGATTGGGAGAACAACCTCCACTTTGTAGATTTGATCATGGCCAAAACATGTTTGGTAATTACCTAAAAGCATATGATATGGGGTTAATTTAGGCTTTTTAGTACAAAGAAGGGCAATGGGGGCCCAAAAATTGAAGTCAATGGGGTTTGGTGAGGTATTGGGCCTAATGGACCCAGTGGCATAATTGTCGAATCTCCATTGGATTGCATTGATGAGTAATGTGAATGAATTGTGATTGAGAAAATATCCTCCACTTAGTAGGTTTGGTCATGGCCATAACAAGTTTGGTAATTACCGAAAAGCATATGATATGGGGTTAATTTGGGCTTTTTAGTAAAAAGAGGGACAATAGGGGGGGCCCAAAAATTAAAGTCAATGGGGTTTGGTGAGGTATTGGGCCTAATAGACCCAGTGACATGATTGTCCAATCCCCATAGGATTGCTTTGATGAGTAATGGAATGGATTGTGATTAGGTGAACACCCTCCACTTAGTAGGTTTGGTCATGGCCAAAGCATGTTTGGTAATTATATAAAAGCATATGATATGGGATTAATTTGGGCTTTTTTGTATAAGGAGGGACAATGGTGACCCAAAACTGAAGTCAATGGGGTTTGGTGAGGTATTGGGCCTAATGGACCCAGTGGTATGATTGTCCAATCCTCATAGGATTGCTTTGATGAGTAATTGGAATTGATTGTGATCGGGAGAACATCCTTCACTTAGTAGGTTTGGTCATGGCCTAAATATGTTTGGTAATTACTTAAAAGCATATGATATGGGGTTGGTTAATTTGGGCATTTTAGTACAAAGAGGGACAATGGGGGACCAAAAATTGAAGTCAATGGGGTTTGGTGAGGTATTGGACCTAATGGATCCAGTGGCATGACTGTCCGATCCCCAAAGGGTTGCTTTGATGAGTAATGGAATGGATTGTGATTGGGATAATATCCTCCACTTAGTAGGTTTGGTCATGGCCAAAACATGTTTGGTAATTACCTAAAAGCATATGATATGAGGTTAATTTGGGCTTTTTAGTACAAGGAGGGACAATGGGAGCCCAAAACTGAAGTCAATGGAGTTTGGTGAGGTATTGGGGCTAATGGACCCAGTGTAATGATTGTCCAATCCCCGTTGGATTGCATTGATGAGTAATGGGAATGGATTGTGATTAGGAGAACATCCTCCACCTAGTAGGTTTGGTCTTGGCCAAAACATGTTTGGTAATTACCTGAAAACATATGATATGGGGTTAATTTGGGCTTTTTAGTACAAAGAGGGGCAATGGGGGCCCAAAAATTGAAGTCAATGTGGTTTGGTGAGGTATTAGACCTAATGGACCCAGTGGCATAATTGTTAAATCCCCATAAGATTGCATTGATGAGTAATCTGAATGGACTGTGATTGAGAGAATATCCGCAACATAGTAGGTTTGGTCATCGCCAAAACATGTTTGGTTATTACCTAAAAGCATATGATATGGGTTAATTTAGGCTTTTTAGTACAAAGAGTGACAATGGGGGGCCCAAAAATTGAAGTCAATGGGGGTTTGGTGAGGTATTGGGCCTAATGGACCCAGTGGCATGATTGTCCAATCCCCATAGGATTGCTTTGATGAGTAATGGGAATGGATTGTGATTGCGTGAACATCCTGCACTTAGTAGGTTTGGTCATGGCCAAAACATGTTTGGTAATTCTATAAAAGCATATGATATGGGGTTAATTTGGGCATTTTAGTACAAGGAGGGACAATGGGGACCCAAAACTAAAGTCAATGGGGCTTGGTGAGGTATTGGGCCTAATGGACCCAGTGGTATGATTGTCCAATCCTCATAGGATTGCTTTCATGAGTAATGGGAATGGATTGTGATTGGGAGAACATCCTCCACTTAGTAGGTGTGGTCATGGCCAAAACATGTTTGGTAATTACCTAAAAGCATATGATATGAAGTTAGT
The DNA here is from genome assembly GCA_947648045.1 of Beta corolliflora. Taxonomy (NCBI): domain Eukaryota; kingdom Viridiplantae; phylum Streptophyta; class Magnoliopsida; order Caryophyllales; family Amaranthaceae; genus Beta; species Beta corolliflora. The sequence continues at coordinate 76,814 of CANSZD010003613.1, forward strand.
TAATTTGAGCATTTTAGTACAAAGACGACAATGGGGGACTAAAAATTGATGTCAATGGGGTTTGGTGAGGTATTGGGCCTAATGGACCCAGTGGCATGAATGTCCAATCCCCATTGGATTGCTTTGATGAGTAATGGGAATGGATTGTGATTTGGTGAACATCCTCCACTTAGTAGGTTTGGTCATGGCCAAAACATGTTTGGTAATTCTATAAAAGCATATGATATGGGGTTAATTTGGGCTTTTTAGTACAAGGAGGGACAATGGGGGCCCAAAACTGAAGTCAATGGGCTTGGTGAGGTATTGGACCTAATGGACCCAGTGGTATGATTGTCCAATCCTCATAGGATTGCTTTGATGAGTAATGGGAATGGATTGTGATTGGGAGAACATCCTCCACTTAGTAGGTGTGGTCATGGCCAAAACATGTTTGGTAATTACCTAAAAGCATATGATATGAGGTTAGTTAATTTGGGCTTTTTAGTACAAAGAGGGACAATGGGGGACTAAAAATTGAAGTCAATGGGGTTTGGTGAGGTAATGGGCCTTATGGACCAAGTGGCATGATTGTTCAATCCCCATAGGATTGCTTTGATTAGTATTGGGAATGGATTGTGATTGGGAGAACATCCTCCACTTAGTAGGTTTGGTCATGGCCAAAACATGTTTGGTAATTACCTAAAAGCATATGATATGAGGTTATTTTGGGCTTTTTAGTACAAGGAGGGATAATGGGGGCCCAAAACTGAAGTCAATGTAGTTTGGTGAGGTATTGGGCCTAATGGACCCAGTGGTATGATTGTCCAATCCCCGTTGGATTGCTTTGATGAGTAATGGGGAATGGATTGTGATTGGGAGAACATCCTCCACCTAGTAGGTTTGGTCATGGCCAAAACATGTTTGGTAATTACCTAAAAGCATATAATATGGGGTTAGTTAATTTGATCTTTTTACTACAAAGAGGGACAATGGGGTGTCATGACCATATTTGTACCCTCACCCCCGAATTCACTTTTTGGTTCTTGACCATCTATGGAGTCATGACGGGGAAATCTACATTGGATAAGTCCCTATTTTGTCCCTACGGTTTCCCATATCCAATTAGATTTATGATTCTTCCTTTAAAGAATTGTTAGCGACTTCAAAAATATATTTTTAATAAAATCTTAACAATGGGGTAGTCAAATAAACGCGCTCACACCGCGTGTAGGCATTAATGGAATTCAAAAATCCTACGCCTACAATTTGGCGACTCCACTGGGGAGGATCTTAAAAAATTAATTTTTTTTAAATGAGTGGGTGAAACTTGAAAAATACGATTCATTCTTATTTTTATGCCTTAGAATAATATATTGTTTTGCATGTGCATGGCTATTGTTCAGCCACCATAAGGACAATCTACCTTGCATCATTAGCACATGTTCTATGTGTGAGGTCACCCCCGGGGATTTGCGCTTTGTCCTTCCAAAAAGCTTCCTCGGCGATAGTGTTGGATCTTTGTCATAAGCAAACCTACCCAACCATGGCATTGTTCTCTTGTTCCTGACTTGAGACTGGAGTGCGTCTTACACGTGGCCACCTCTTTAAGCAGGGGTACGAAGCGTGGGATCAATCTCTTAGTCATGGACCCTTTTCAGCCTTAACCTAAACCTGACCATAGTTGAACGTAGAACTTGACTTTTAGGTTGGGCATATTATTATTCTATTTGGGTATCTCTACATGTGCGTGATTATAATTGCTTGTATTATGCAATGTTCTCGAGTCAAATTGTCAAACGAACTAAAGTGATGAAAGACGAAGAAGGAATAGCGGTTGCGCGCCACACTTTTAGCATGCGCTTGATGCATCTGTACTGCGTGACACGCTTCTAGATTGCGCCAAGCGCAGATTTACTGCGTTGCACGCACGACTTCCGCGTCGAGCGCTCTTCTCGCGCGTTCAGCGCATCCGTTTCTTCGCCTTGCCTGCTTGAGTGCTTGCTTCCCCCTACCCCTTTCGTAGGCTAACTAGGATTTTTCTTTTCTTTCTTTCCCTTGATTTTTTTTTCCCATTAAAAAATCTTTCTTCAAAAAAATATCTCCATTTTTTTATCTTACAAAAAAAGAAAATCCATAAAAAAAAAATTACTTTCAATCTCTAATCTCCTATCTATTTCGAAAATCTATCCCATATTTTACCAAATTTTATCTCCCATCTTTGTTTGAAAATTCATCCCCATCATTTTTTTTCAAAAATCATTCTCCTATCTTTTTCAAAATTTCATCCCATCTTCGATCTCCTATCTACTTCAAAAATTCTATCTCCACTTTCTTTTTTTTAAAAAAAATCTCCATATCTTTTTTCTATCACATATCTTTTTTTCAAACACTCATCCTATATCCTATCTTTTCATGTATATTATCCATCCTTTTTGTGTACATCATTTAGGATTCCTTTTACTGTCCATCTTGTTGTAAAAGTCTCATCTGCTTAGGAATTCTAACTGCACTAGAAGTCCATCTGACCCAAATGTCTAGGTTCATCCAGTTTCATTCCATTTAGGGTTCTTAACCCCATCTAATTATGTCCATGTTAGGAGTCTTAATTCGCTTGAGTCACATCCATCTTAGAAGTCTATAATCCATAGAAAGTCCATAGAAGTCTAAATCCATTAGAATTCGTTTGTTTTAGGAGTTTAAAATCCATCAGAATTCCGTCCATTTTAGGAGTCTAGGTCCACTAGAATTTGATACATATTAGGAGTCTAGCATCCTCGAAAGTTCGTCGAATCTAGAATTCTAACGTCATTAGAAGTCTATCAAGTCTAGGATTTTGAAGTCATTAGAGTTTTGCGTCAACTAGAATTGCATTCATACAAGAGTCCCTCTGCATTGTATAGCCCATCGTTCATACACTTCATGCATAATTAGAGTTCATAAGCATCTAGGAGTCTCATTGCATCCATGCTCTCCATTTCATCTCATGCATTCCGCATTTAATAGTCCTAACCTACAAGTGATCTGATTCCCTCTTTTGGGATATGTAGGCAGTCTTTACAGGTTCGAACGCATAGATTGAGTCATGCATACATACGTTAGGTCTAGGTGCATCCAAGAAAGTCATTCATACATGCATTAAGTCTAGGTGCATTCAAAAAAAAAATCATCATGCATATAGGATATTCAGATTTGTTCCTAGAAGCTCAACTTTTAAACAAACATCCATTCTTTCATTCCATCTCTGTCTCTCCATCATCATTCTATCCCTAAATCTCCTTTGATGATATATGTAGAAATCAAGCGACATTGAAATGGACAGTCCATCGAATAACGAGCAACAACTTGCTGAAATGGCTAGAGCTTTAGCCAAGCTGTCCAGCATGTTGGAAGAAATAGCTATCAGGCTTGAGAAGATCGAGTCTGGTAAGTCTCCTGGATTCAACAAGACAATGGATAGTGTTGTTCATAGGGTAACCAATGCAAATTCCTATTTTGAGCCCATTGATAACACCAAACTGAAAGGGAAACTTCCTGAAGAGTTATCTACAACTAACATCCCTAAATTTAAACCAACTGATAATCCAAAGTATCATTTAAGGAACTTCCGTGCAACCATGATCATCAAATCGGTTGACCCTGAACTCTACCCAATGGTATTCCCAATGTCGTTGGACTTAATCTGCCAAAACTGGTTTTATTCCCTGGACCCCAAGCAAACTAAAACTTGGGAATGCATCACTATTGCTTTCATGAAACAATATGAGTCGAACGCACAAATGCAAACCTCCCTTAGAGAACTCGAGGTTCTTAAACAAGGTGAAAATGAAGGTTTTACCACTTATCTGAGTAGGTGGAGAGAGAAATCAGCCCATATGGTATCAAGGCCTGCAGAAAAAGACTTGGTACGAATATTCGTTTCTAACCTGCTCCCTAAATACAAAAACCACCTCAAATACTTGGGTCTTGATAGCCTCGCAAGAGTATATGATGTGGGCATCCAGATTGAGAATGATTTGCTGAAAAATACTGAAGATAATGACCTCAATGTCATAGAAGTAGACATATCTCCGAGCCCAATCACTCATTAAGACACTTGGACTCGCCTAGGTACAATCAACGCGAAAAATACACTTCTTCTCTTTTCGTTTAGAAAGAGACCTCATAAAGATTGAAGCAACGAAGCTGTCTTGTCATGCGACGTAGGAGTCTAGACTTAGGATTTCATTTTCTGTTTCATTTCTCTTATTTTTCCCAGTCTAATGTAGGATTTCCCCTCTTATTGCATGTACTCATAATTGTCAATCAATAAATGAGTATTTCTTTTCTAACCTTGCACTAATGAGCATCAATAAAAATCACGATTGTCGCCTTAAAAGAAATGAATTTCTAATTATCTCATGACTATTCTAATAAAGGCAATGAACAACTGGCATATATAAAAGAGGCATTTCCCCCTTCACTACAGCCATTCCTCCATACATAACATCCCTCTCCCTTTAACCTACCTCATGGGAAGTACATTTGACAACAATTCAATGTAAAGGGCAAGTAAAGAAAAAGAGCAACATCAGAAGAAAAAAAAAAGGTAACAAGAAAAATCAAAGCAATAAAACAAAAATCAAAGCAAAAAAAAAAGAGAAGCAAAATATGAAAAAAAAGAAAAGATGTGTTGCAAATAAGCCCATCAATAGCTTTGTCAAATGTACTTTCTTTTCAAAACCTTCAACCTTCGATTCTAAACCTCCAGCTTCAAATCTCTATGATAAACTTTCATAACAACCATGCACAATGCGTCCCAATAAGCCATAAAAGACAAACCAAAGCCTGCTAGGTCGAAAACCCATAAGGGCGACTTAGGCAAAAGTCAGGGCATCTTCTCATTCATCAGCCTGAACTACGAATGGTCTGATTCTGCTAAAGATATGTAGGAAACCTCACCCTGAGGTCCGACCGCTTTAAACCAAACCAAATCAACATCACTATCCACCCTTGCCAAAGTCCTCTTCCAAATCAATGATTAATTCAATGCTTAATTCATTGCAAATGGCTCCAAAGTAAAATGCTAGGCCACCAATTAAAATGTTAAGAGCTACGACTGGCCTGATTCCATCAAAGATACGTAGGCAACCTCTTTTGAGGCCAGACCATTTTAATTCAATTTTTTTTTCTTTTTAAGGCTCGCCTAGGCCCATGAGAAAAGCGTGATCTCCCACATCATGAATTTTCAATGCTCATCCCCTACCCTTAGAGCTAGACTGGGATTTGAACCTGCATCGTAAGCCTATCTTATTGCGTGAGTCAAGTCATTATGACTCCGCCTTCTTCTAATTCTTATCCCTTCCCTTTTCTAAGCCACACTATCGCTTCTAAGCCAACCTTAGCATAACCTTTCAACACTCAGCGCTATGACCGTGCCTCATCTTTTGAGTGTTCCTTTATCTTGGCCTTTCTTGTCTTCTCACCTTAGGAACCCTATATGGAATTTTCCGTCGAAACTTCCGCTAAGGGTAACGAGATATCTTCAAAAATCAAACAATCAAGCTGAGTACTTCATAAACTCCATCTTACTGGGGGGCTTCATCATGGTTCCACGAAAAAAATCATAGGCCCCGAGTATAGGCCTATAAGGACTTCATTACGAGTCCATACATGAAATATCGGCGGTTTTAAAACCCACACTGATGCAAGATTGAACTGACTGTATGGGCTCACTTAGGCCTTGACATACGAAACTCGAAGCGCATACAATTCAAGCATTACGAGGACTACAATGTATTCAAATCCAACAAATCATCCTTCATAGGCTCCATGTGTACCTTGATAAGGACTTCATTCCGAGTCTATACAAAATATTGTGGGCTCCTGATCCATACGAGATCCTAACTGTTTTATGGGCTCACTTAGACCCGTAACAACTACAACGCATTTCGAATCAAACATAACTTACATGGAACATCCTTGGGGCATTCCATTTTGTCCTATTTCAAAAACAGTTTTCTAAAACGAAAATTTGAAGCTTCTAATGGAACGATCAAATCATCTGCATTAGTGTCATACCTCTGCATTCGTGTCGTATCTCTACATTTGCATTACATATCTGCATCATCCGAACATTGTGTCAAAGCATTGCATCCTTCGTCCTTAGCCATAGGATTCTAGCATCAATCATCGAGTCACACATACACACACACACGTATGCACACACGATAGCACCTTTAAGTCTAGAGTACTAGAGGTCACTCTTTATAGGTCAGGTATTTTCCTATCCATACACTAACACCCACATTACGGGACACATGCATGTCCCCTAGTTGTTGTCTGTATATCTGTGTGTTACTGGTATTCGCAGGTACCCAACATTAAACGGCTCTATATAAGCAATATTACGCCAAGGTCTGCGGACCCCTACAAATTAACAACAGAAGACAAGTGATATATACATGGTGCGTCCAGCGCACCGACAACGTTGTGTCACGTACAACAATCAGCGTCCAGCGCAGCATACCACGCCAAGCGCAGGCCTATGCGTCTGGCGCACAGTCCTGTACAACACGCTTGGGGGCTTCTAAGCCATGTGGAGCCCACACACCTAATTCCCAAATGCATTCAAATGTTCGTTATGACATTGCGTGCGACAATTAAACGAACTTTCAAAAGTTGGCAAGAACGCAACCTTGCTACTATGTAAATCAACTACAACAACAGCCTTGGAGCGGGACAATAGCTCATTACAACAGCCTTGGAGCGGGACAATAGCTCATTACAACAGCCTTGGAGCGGGACAATAGCTCATTACAACAGCCTTGGAGCGGGACAATAGCTCATTACAACAGCCTTGGAGCGGGACAATAGCTCATTACAACAACCTTGGAGCGGGACAATAGCTCATTACAACTGTTAGCCTTGGAGCGGGACAATAGCTCATTACAACAGCCTTGGAGCGGGACAATAGCTCATTACAACAGCCTTGGAGCGGGACAATAGCTCATTACAACGGCCTTGGAGCGGGGACAATAGCTCATTACAACGGCCTTGGAGCGGGACAATAGCTCATTACAATTAGCCTTGGAGCGGGACAATAGTTACAACAGCCTTGGAGCGGGACAAAAGCTCTTGGAGCGGGACAATAGCTCATTACAAGCCTTGGAGCGGGTTAATAGTTCATTACAATCGGCCTTGGGCGGAAGACATGTGAGCGGGACAATAGCTCATTACAACAACCTTGGAGCGGGACAATAGCTCATTACAACAGCCTTGGAGCGGGACAATATCTCATTACAAAAGCCCTTGGAGCGGGACAATGGCTAATTACAATCAGCCTTAGAGCGGGACAATAGTTCATTACAACAGCCTTGGAGCGGGACAATAGCTCATTACAATCAGCCTTGGAGTCGGACAATAGCTCATTACAATCGCCTTGGAGCGGGACAATAGCTCATTACAATCGCCTTAGAGCAGGACAAAAGCTCTACACATATCGCCTTGGAGCGGGACAATAGCTCATTACAATCGCCTTAGAGCAGGACAAAAGCTCTACACATATCGCCTTGGAGCGGGACAAAAGCTCTGGACAAAAACTCTACCCCGACATGAGCCGGATCATAATTGCTCATGATTCTTTTTACCATATATCATTTCATTTTTGCAAATTTACAATTATTTTGCGAATATGTTTCACCCATGTCTGTTCCTGAAGCTTTTGCTTGTTTTGCAGGTACCGGCGCAAAAGAGTGATTTTGGATTGCAGAGCATCTAGAATCATTCTCCGTCCCGACACGTATACTTTGACTTTCGGTTTTCCAAACCTCAGTCAAAGTGGGGGCTTCTGTTGACACATAATCGTGTCTCCCCATTTAGTATACCCTATGATGACCAATACCCTGCTCCAATTGGTCCGGATCGAGGAAAGAATAAAGAACGAGTCTAAAGTAAAATATTTTAAGCCCACCCCTTTTTATTAATCCATTTCCGAAAACCATTTTTATAACTAGTTTTACTAAGCCCACTTCCTAAAACGTTTTTAAATAACTTTTTAAATGCCCATCTTCGAAAACCTTTTTAAAAATAGTTTTATGAAAGCCCAATTTTATGAAACCCCTTTTTCTAGCCCAAATTAATTAATAGAATTAATTAATTATATTAATTAGTTTTATTAATAAAAAATATCTTTTACAAAAATAATCTTTTCCCAAATTGTTTTTAACTATCTTTTATCTAACTCTTTTCTAAAATCTTTATCTAACTATTTTATAAAAAAAAATTTAGAAGCCTACTAACTTTCGGAAACCTATTGCAACCCAACTACCTAAACCTATATATATCCTCCTAACAATTCACATATGCGGACTAACGAATTAATACTCACAACCCCTAAAAAACACTCACAGCTCACAATTCTCACACGGCAACAATAACAAACTTATTGCCAAAAGCAAACCTCTGGCACAATCAATACATTAATCATCATCACCGTCAATGCCTGATTCATCTTCCTACACCTAAACACTCACAGCTCACAATTCTCACACGGCAACAATAACAAACTTATCGCCAAAAGCAAACCTCTGGCACAATCAATACATTAATCATCATCACCGCCAATGCCCGATTCATCTTCCTACACCTATTATCTTCATCTAATCGTTTCACTCTAATAATCATCATCATCTTTTTGTCCCCTGATCACAATACCAAATTCTCCTGTTGCTACACATACAAACGCCAATCATCATCATCATCATCATCAAACATTCATCAACACCACACTACAATACTCCTAAGTCAACGCCTAATATAGTTGATACAAAGAAATCTTGCGCATAATACATATTACGAAACAATATACAACCTGTTTTTTAAGACTCGAACAACATTTAATTTTTCAAGATCCGTACAAATCAACGACCCCAGACGGTGGTATAATTTATGAGGGTCAACTAAATTAACTAACTTTATTTCTTTCTTTATTTATTTTTATTATTTTCGTGAAGTTACTAACATTCTATTATGATGCAGATTGTTAACTCGTCCATGCGACTGTAAGTATTGTATATATTATACTAACTCCCTGCTATATTTTATTTTCTTATTTTTATTTATTTCCATGAACATGTTATGTTTTATGCCTGATTGCAATATTTATCACTTTGTATTTATTGTTAATCAAGACCTAAATAAATGTTCTAACTAATTCAGATAACATGGACAACCTGCTAGGAACCCATTAATATTGATTGTCTAATAACTTGTCACTACAAATTTAGTCTTTTTATGTGTTTCCTGAACCAATCTAGATTAATTATTTTTAGGGTGTATTAAAACGTTATATGATTATTCTATTGCATAAAATCTGCTGTGAATCGGTATTTAGTAGAGGCCAACAATGGGCAAACATGGTTCATTATGACCATATTTGTACCCTCACCCCCGAACTCACTTTTTGGTTCTTGACCATCTATGGAGTCATGACGGGGAAATCTACATTGGATAAGTCCCTAATTTATCCCTACGGTTTCCCATATCCAATTAGGTTTATGATTCTTCCTTTAAAGAATTGTTGGCGACTTCAAAAATATATTTTTAATAAAACCTTAACAATGGGGTAGTCAAATAAACGCGCTCACACCGCGTGTAGGCATTAACGGAATTCAAAAATCCTACGCCTATAGTACTCTATATGTTCCCTCAAGAACTAGAGGTTCTCTCTCTAATCTCAGATAGGAGATGCGCACAAATCTCAATCTATGTGTTTGGTTCAAACAAAACCTTTCAATGCTCAATGCACTCGAAATCATAAACTCAAAAAACATCAATCGAATTTTATTGAAGATGAACGTGTAATTATATAATACACGCCTAAACAAAGTCCTAACAAACATGAATAACTAAAAGATAAACAACAAAGACTCCTAATTAAGCTAAAACACTAGCCACGCCTAAATAAGATAAGAATGAATAAACTTATCTAAGTTAGGACTCCTAAGCATGCTAAACAACTCAACCAACCAGCTTTTGTGATAACAAATCACACGCCTAGATAAACAAATCACACGCCTAAAATCTAGGATAGAAATTAAAGACTTCTAAGCAAACTCAAACACTATGATTTAGGGAATTAGACTCCTAAACACAATAGGATCCCTTTATCGTTCAAACACCTAAATTAAAGAGTTATTAAGCAATTAAAATACATAGTTTCCTAACAGAACTAGGAATCTACATAAGAATCCTAACAGAACTAGGATTGTCGAACTTGATGCTCCTCATACGCATCATACTCTCCCCCTTAGAATCCAACTTGTCTCAAGTTGCGTCAAAGCACGGAACCAAGTCACTTGACTGCATAGTGGCGCAAATCCCATGTCCCAACAACACCTTGTACGTATCATACCCCAACTTCTTCACCACTATGAATGGACCTTCATCCATATGCTCGTCGTTTTTGTGATTGACGTGGAGCTTTTTTGCAGCCAAAGAGAGCCAAACAAAATCACCAACATCCAAACTAGGGGCATGGCGTGTTTGCAGCAAAGTTGCACACCTTTCCTTCTTAGTTGTAGGGACTTGAAGAAGTTCATCTCGACAAAAAACTCAAACACGTGTGAGAGACCATGGCAGCAGCACCTAAATCCATAGCATGTGCTTCCTCAACAGCAGCCTTAGGTGGCGTTGGAGCACACTTTGGCGCCAAGGGCTTCAACCCAATGCGTTCACCATTCACAAGCACCGAGCAAATATTATCTCTCCCATGGTGAATGACACTTCTATCCCATTGCCATGGACACCCAAGGAGTAAAGAGCAAGCAGTCATGGGAACCACATCACACCAAATCTGGTCCATGTAACCACCAATCCGAAAAGAGACTAGTGATTGCTTATTCACCCAAACACTACTAGCAACATTGAGCCAGCTTAACTTGTAGGACCTAGAGTGAGGTTGAGTAGGCAAATTGACCTCGTTGACCATGACAAGAGCACACACATTAGCACAAGATCCACTATCAACAATAACGGAGAAGGTCTTACCATTAACAAGGCAGCGTGTTTGAAAGAGATTCTCTCGTTGTTCTTGCTCGTGTGAAGGGTGTGGTGTAGTCATTAAGGTCTTGCACAAAATCAGGTTGTGACGCTCTTGTTCGGGACCATACATGGGGGTAGAATCCCACAAGGAAGCCGTAGCCAATGGGTCCAAAGCAGCTGTGTAGATATCACTGCCAACCGAAGCAAGAAGGACTTGGTGGTCCTCGTGTGAAATCAGCAACTTGTTGGGGCATTCCCTTTGAAGATGACCAAAACCCCGACATTTAAAGCACATCTTCTCCTTCATACCTTGCTGTCTCGGTGTCAAAGATGGCACCTTTGGCTTAGAACTAGCCCCGAAAGTACTTGAAGATGAAGGCACATCAAGGGTGGGTTTCTCAAGCTCGACACCGGCCTTGGTGTCCTCGTTTTGGTCTTTGTGTATCCTCCACCAAAACTCCGAAACTTAGAGTCTTGTTGGCGCTCTACTTTCTTGGCTAGCAAGCATACTTCATCAAAGGAATCATAGGGATGTAATTCAACCAAGTTTGCAATTTTTCCGCTTCAAGCCAAGTGGAAACTTAGCCGACTTTTTACTCATCATCTTCTTGGCAACCACACGCAAGCCACAACCGTTCAAACTCCTTAATGTAGAGTTCGACACTAAAACCCTCTTGTTGAAAAGAATTCAACTTTAAAAACAATTCCTGCTTATAGGTTCTAGGCACAAATCGTTTCTTCATCTTTGTGCGTAAATCAGTCCAAGTACTAAGCTCCTCCTTCCCTTCCCTTCTTCGTCTATTTTGGTAGGAGTCAAGCCAATCAGAAGCATAATCCGTCAAACGTAAAATAGCAAGATCATACCTTTTGCGATCATGCAGCCCTTTGTACGTAAATAGGCGATCCATCCTCCTCTCCCAAGTCAAAAAGACATCGGGGCCCATCAAACCATTGAACTCCGGGAGTTCATTGATTTTCATGTAGTCTTCCTTGCGTGGGGGTGTGGGAGAACGTCCAGCAGCAGCATTGTGCACATCGTCAACCTTGTCGAACAAAGCAGCAAATTGGTCGAGCAAGGCTTGGTGGCGCAATTAATGAGCGTCGTGCTTGGAGTCATTGGTAGCCTGTTGCATCGAAAGATTAGTGATGGCAGCCAGATCTTGGCGACTTGCTCTTCAGTAGTCATAATGCACAACGTATCAAATCAAGAAAATTAGGACCGAGAGATTGTGAGAACAACCTCGTGGCTGGAAATCTGATACCACTTGGTGTGTTTGCGGAAGCTTTAAAACAAGATTAATACTTTGATTAATCAATCTCACTCGAATTATGTAAAAGAGGTTCGAACTTTGTGAATTAATTGAAGAAAACGTGACAAATAACTAGGATAGTACTCTATATGTTCCCTCAAGAACAAGAGGTTCTCTCTCAAATCTCAGTTAGGAGATGCACACAAATCACAATCTATGTGTTTGGTTCAAACAAAACCTTTCAATGCTCAATGCACTCGAAATCATAAACTCAAAAAGATCAACTGAATTTTATTGAAGATGAACGTGTAATTATATAATACACGCCTAAACAAAGTCCTAACAAACATGAATAACTAAAAGATAAACAACAAAGACTCCTAATTAAGCTAAAACACTAGCCACGCCTAAATACGATAAGAATGAATAAACTTATCTAAGATAAACAACAAAGACTCCTAAGCATGCTAAACAACTCAACCAACCAGCTTTTGTGATAACAAATCACACGCTTAGATAAACAAATCACACGCCTAAAATCAAGGATAGAAATTAAAGACTTCTAAGCAAACTCAAACACTATGATTTAGGGAATTAGACTCCTCAACATAATAGGATCCCTTTATCGTTCAAACACCTAAATTATTGAGTTATTAAGCAAATAAAATACATAGTTTCCTAACAGAACTAGGAAGCTACATAAGAATCCTAGCAGAACAAGGATTGTCGAACTTGATGCTCCTCATACGCATCAGAACGTGAAGAGTATTTTGTCCATAACTCTTATCTCGGAAAACATTTCTGATTGATTCTTGCGCCTAAAGTGGCATTTTTCCATGCTTAACATATTCCTCAAGTCCGAATGGGAAAAAAATGAAGTCGGATTTTTCGTACTAGTTGTGCCTTACATTGAAGCTGAAAAGTGTTTTTGGCATAACTCTTAACTCGAAAAAAATTTCTAAACGATTCTTGTGCCTAAAGTGATTTTTTCCGTGCTCCACAGCTCTGTAACGTCATAATGTGGAAAAAATGAAGTTGGATTTTTCGTGCAAGTAGTGCCTTACGTTGAACTTGAAGAGTATTTTGCCCATAATTCTTATCTCGGAAAACATTTATGATTGATTCTTGCGCCTAAAGTGGCATTTTTCCATGCTTAACAGATTCCTCAAGTCCGAATGGGAAAAAAATGAAGTCGTATTTTTCGAACCGGTTATGCCCTGAATTGAAGCTGAAATGTGTTTTTGGCATAACTCTTGGCCCGAAAAATATTTCTAAGCGATTCTTGTGGTTTTTTCCATGCTCCACAGCTCTATAACGTCAGAATGTGGAAAAAATGAAGTTGGATTTTTCGTGCAAGTAGTGCCCTACATTGAACGTGTTGAGTATCTTGCCCATAATTCTTATCTCGGAAAACATTTATGATTGATTCTTGCGCCTAATGTTGCATTTTCCATGCTTAACGGATTCCTCAAGTCCGAATGGGAAATAAATGAAGTCGGATTTTTCGTACTAGTTGTGCCCTACATTGAAGCTGAAAAGTGTTTTTGGCATAACTCTTAGCCCGAAAAAATTTCTAAACGATTATTGTGCCTAAAGTGGTGTTTTTCCATGCTCCACAACCCTGTCAACTTAGAATGTGGAAAAAATGAAGTTGGATTTTTCGTGCAAGTAGTGCCCTACATTGAACGTGAAGAGTATATTTTTTCCCATAACGCTTATCTCGGAAAACATTTCTGATTGATTCTTGCGCCTAAAGTGGCATTTTTCCATGCTCAACAGATTCCTTAAGTCCGAATGGGAAAAAAATGTAGTTGGATTTTTCGTACTAGTTGTGCTCTACATTGAAGCTGAAAAGTGTTTTTGGCATAACTCTTATCCCGAAAAACATTTCTAAACGATTCTTATGCCTAAAGTGGATTTTTCCATGCTCCAGATCTCTGTAACGTCATAATGTGGAAAAAATGAAGTTGGATGTTTCATGCAAGTCGTGCCCTACATTGAACGTGAAGAGTATTTTGCCCATAATTCTTATATCGGAAAACATTTATGATTGATTCTTGCGCCTAAAGTGGCACTTTTCCATGCTTAACAGGTTCCTCAAGTTCGAATGGGAAAAAAATGAAGTCGGATTTTTCGTACTTGTTGTGCCTTACATTGAAGCTGAAAAGTGTTGTTGGCATAACTCTTAACCCGAAAAACATTTCAAAACGATTCTTGTGCCTAAAGTGATTTTTTCCATGCTCCACATCTCTATAACATCATAATGTGGAAAAAATGAATTTGGATTTTTTGTGCAAGTAGTGCCCTACATTGAACGTGAAGAGTATTTTGTCCATAACTCTTATCTCGGAAAACATTTCTGATTGATTCTTGCGCCTAAAGTGGCATTTTTCCATGCTTAACATATTCCTCAAGTCCGAATGGGAAAAAAATGAAGTCGGATTTTTCGTACTAGTTGTGCCTTACATTGAAGCTGAAAAGTGTTTTTGGCATAACTCTTAACTCGAAAAAAATTTCTAAACGATTCTTGTGCCTAAAGTGATTTTTTCCGTGCTCCACAGCTTTGTAACGTCATATTGTGGAAAAAATGAAGTTGGATTTTTCGTGCAAGTAGTGCCTTACGTTGAACTTGAAGAGTATTTTGCCCATAATTCTTATCTCGGAAAACATTTATGATTGATTCTTGCGCCTAAAGTGGCATTTTTCCATGCTTAACAGATTCCTCAAGTCCGAATGGGAAAAAAATGAAGTCGTATTTTTCGTACCGGTTATGCCCTGAATTGAAGCTGAAATGTGTTTTTGGCATAACTCTTGGCCCGAAAAATATTTCTAAGCGGTTCTTGTGGTTTTTTCCATGCTCCACAGCTCTGTAACGTCAGAATGTGGAAAAAATGAAGTTGGATTTTTCGTGCAAGTAGTGCCCTACATTGAACGTGTTGAGTATCTTGCCCATAATTCTTATCTCGGAAAACATTTATGATTGATTCTTGCGCCTAATGTGGCATTTTCCATGCTTAACAGATTCCTCAAGTCCGAATGGGAAATAAATAAAGTCGGATTTTTCGTACTAGTTGTGCCCTACATTGAAGCTGAAAAGTGTTTTTGGCATAACTCTTAGCCCGAAAAAATTTCTAAACGATTATTGTGCCTAAAGTGGTGTTTTTCCATGCTCCACAACCCTGTCAACTCAGAATGTGGAAAAAATGAAGTTGGATTTTTCGTGCAAGTAGTGCCCTACATTGAACGTGAAGAGTATATTTTTTCCCATAACGCTTATCTCGGAAAACATTTCGAATTGATTCTTGCGCCTAAAGTGGCATTTTTCCATGCTCAACAGATTCCTTAAGTCCGAATGGGAAAAAAATGTAGTTGGATTTTTCGTACTAGTTGTGCTCTACATTGAAGCTGAAAAGTGTTTTTGGCATAACTCTTATCCCGAAAAACATTTCTAAACGATTCTTGTGCCTAAAGTGGATTTTTCCATGCTCCAGATCTCTGTAACGTCATAATGTGGAAAAAATGAAGTTGGATGTTTCATGCAAGTAGTGCCCTACATTGAACGTGAAGAGTATTTTGCCCATAATTCTTATATCGGAAAACATTTATGATTGATTCTTGCGCCTAAAGTGGCACTTTTCCATGCTTAACAGGTTCCTCAAGTTCGAATGGGAAAAAAATGAAGTCGGATTTTTCGTACTAGTTGTGCCTTACGTTGAAGCTGAAAAGTGTTGTTGGCATAACTCTTAACCCGAAAAACATTTCAAAACGATTCTTGTGCCTAAAGTGATTTTTTCCATGCTCCACATCTCTGTAACATCATAATGTGGAAAAAATGAATTTGGATTTTTTGTGCAAGTAGTGCCCTACATTGAACGTGAAGAGTATTTTGCCCATAATTCTTATCTCGGAAAACATTTATGATTGATTCTTGCGCCTAAAGTGGCATTTTTCCATGCTTTACAGATTCCTCAAGTCCGAATGGGAAAAAAATGAAGTCGTATTTTTCGTACTAGTTGTGCCCTGAATTGAAGCTGAAAGTGTTTTTGGCATAACTCTTGGCCCGAAAAAGATTTGTAAACGGTTCTTGTGCCTAAAGTGGGTTTTTCCATGCTCCACAGCTCTATAACGTCATAATGTGGAAAAAGTGATGTTGGATTTTTCATGCTAGTAGTGCCCTACATTGAATGTGAAGAGTATTTTGCCAATAATTCTTATCTCGGAAAACATTTATGATTGATTCTTGCGCTAAATTGGCTTTGTCCAAGCTTAACAGATTGCTCAAGTCCGAATGGGAAAAAAATAAAGTCGGATTTTTCGTACTAGTTGTGCCCTACGTTGATGCTGAAAAGTGTTTTTGGCATAACTCTTGGGCCGAAAAAGATTTCTAAACGGTTCTTGTGCCTAAAGTGGGTTTTTCCATGCTCCACAGCTCTATAACGTCATAATGTGGAAAAAGTGAAGTTGGATTTTTCATGCTAGTAGTGCCCTACATTGAATGTGATGAGTATTTTGCCAATAATTCTTATCTCGGAAAACATTTATGATTGATTCTTGCGCTAAAGTGGCTTTGTCCAAGCTTTATGATTTTTCAAGTCCGAATGGGAAAAAATGAAGTCGGATTTTCGTACTAGTTGTGCCCTACATTGAAGCGGAAAAGTGTTTTTGGCATAACTCGTTAACCCGAAAAACATTTCTAAACGATTCTTGTGCCTAAAGTTGTTTTTTCCGTGCCCGACGTCTCGTGAAGTCAGAATGTGGAAAAAATTAAGTTGGATTTTCGTGCAAGTAGTGCCCTACATAGAACGTGAAGAGTATTTTGCCCATAACTCTTATCTCGGAAAATATTTATGATTAATTCTTTCGCTAAAGTGGCTTTGTCCAAGCTTAACAGATTTTTCAAGTCCGAATGGGAAAAAAATGAAGTCAGATTTTTCGTACTAGTTGTGCCCTACATTGAAGCTGAAAAGTGTTTTTGGCATAACTCTTAGCCCGAAAAAATTTCTAAACGATTATTGTGCCTAAAGTGGTGTTTTTCCATGCTCCACAACCCTGTCTACTCAGAATGTGGAAAAAATGAAGTTGGATTTTTCGTGCAAGTAGTGTCCTACATTGAACGTAAAGAGTATACTTTTTCCCATAACTCTTATCTCGGAAAACATTTCTGATTGATTCTTGCGCCTAAAGTATTTTTCCATGCTCAACAGATTCCTCATGTCCGAATGGGAAAAAAATATAGTCGGATTTTTCGTACTAGTTGTGCTCTACATTGAAGCTGAAAAGTGTTTTTGGCATAACTCTTATCCCGAAAAACATTTCTAAACGATTCTTGTGCCTAAAGTGGATTTTTCCATGCTCCACATCTCTGTAACGTCATAATGTGGAAAAAATGAAGTTGGATGTTTCATGCAAGTAGTGCCCTACATTGAACGTGAAGAGTATTTTGCCCATAATTCTTATCTCGGAAAACATTTATGATTGATTCTTGCGCCTAAAGTGGCATTTTTCCATGCTTAACAGATTCCTCAAGTCCGAATGGGAAAAAAAATGAAGTCGTATTTTTCGTACTAGTTGTGCCTCCGAATTGAAGCCGAAAAGTGTTTTTGGCATAACTCTTGGCCCGAAAAATATTTCTAAACGGTTCTTGTGCCTAAAGTGGGTTTTTCCATGCTCCACAGCTCTATAACGTCATAATGTGGAAAAAGTGAAGTTGGATTTTTCATGCTAGTAGTGCCCTACATTGAATGTGAAGAGTATTTTGCCAATAATTCTTATCTCGGAAAACATTTATGATTGATTCTTGCGCTAAAGTGGCTTTGTCCAAGCTTAACAGATTTCTCAAGTCCGAATGGGAAAAAAATGAAGTCGGATTTTTCGTACTAGTTGTGCCCTACATTGAAGCTGAAAAGTGTTTTTGGCATAACTGTTAACCCGAAAAACATTTCTAAACGATTCTTGTGCCTAAAGTTGTTTTTTTCCGTGCTCGACAACTCCGTCAAGTCGAATGTGGAAAAAATTTAGTTGGATTTTCGTGCAAGTAGTGCCCTACATAGAACGTGAAGAGTATATTGCCCATCACTCTTATCTCGGAAAATATTTATGATTGATTCTTGCGCCTAAAGTGGCATTTTTCCATGCTTAACAGATTCCTAAAGTCCGATTGGGAAAAAAATAAAGTCGGATTTTTCGTACTAGTTGTGCCTTGAATTGAAGTCGAAAAGTGTTTTTGGCATAACTCTTGGCCCGAAAAAAGATTTCTAAACGATTCTTGTGCCTAAAGTGGTTTTTTCCATGCTCCACACTACGTATCGTCATAATGTGGAAAAAATGAAGTTGGATTTTTTCGTGCAAGTAGTGCCCTACATTGAACGTGAAGAGTATTTTGCCCATAATTCTTATCCCGGATAACATTTATGATTGACTCTTGCACCTAAAGTTGCATTTTTCCATGCTTAATAGATTCCTCAAGTGCGAATGGGAAAAAAATGAGGTCGTATTTTTCGTACTAGTTGTGCCTGAATTGAAGGTCGAAAAGTGTTTTTGGCATAACTCTTGGGCCGAAAAGATTTCTAAACGGTTCTTGTGCCTAAAGTGGGTTTTTTCCATGCTCCACAGCTCTATAACGTCATAATGTGGAAAAAGTGAAGTTGGATTTTTCATGCTAGTAGTGCCCTACATTGAATGTGATGAGTATTTTGCCAATAATTCTTATCTCGGAAAACATTTATGATTGATTCTTGTGCTAAAGTGGCTTTGTCCAAGCTTAACAGATTTCTCAAGTCCGAATGGGAAAAAAATGAAGTCGGATTTTTCGTACTAGTTGTGCCCTACATTGAAGCTGAAAAGTGTTTTTGGCATAACTGTTAACCCGAAAAACATTTCTAAACAATTATTGAGCCTAAAGTTCCTTTTTTCCGTGCCCGACCGACTCCGTGAAGTCGGAATGTGGAAAAAAATTAAGTTGGATTTTGGTGCCCTACATAGAACGTGAAGAGTATTTTGCCCATAACTCTTATCTCGGAAAATATTTATGATTGATTCTTGTGCCTAAAGTGGCATTTTTCCATGCTTAACAGATTCCTGAAGTCCGATTGGGAAAAAAATAAAGTCGGATTTTTCGTACTAGTTGTGCTTTAAATTGAAGCTGAAAAGTGTTTTTGGCATAACTCTTGGCCCGAAAAAGATTTCTAAACGATTCTTGTGCCTAAAGTGGTTTTTTCCATGCTCCACAGCTCCGTAACGTCATAATGTGGAAAAAAAATGAAGTTGATTTTTTCGTGCAAGTAAGTGCCCTACATTGAACGTGAAGAGTATTTTGCCCATAATTCTTATCTCGGATAACATTTATGATTGACTCTTGCACCTAAAGTTGCATTTTTCCATGCTTAATAGATTCCTCAAGTCCGAATGGGAAAAAATGAAGTCGGATTTTTCGTACTACTTGTGCCCCTAAATTGATGCCGAAAAGTGTTTTTGGCATAACTCTTGGCCCGAAAAACATTTCTAAAAGATTCTTGAGCCTAAAGTGGGTTTTTTCCATGCGTATGACTTCGTCAAGTCATAATGTGGAAAAAATGAAGTTGGATTTTTCGTGCAATTAGTGCCCTACATTGAACGTGAAAATTATTTTTCCCCTAACTCTTATCTCGGAACACATTTCGATTGATTCTTGCACCTAAAGTGGCATTTTTCAATGCTCAACTGATTCCTTAAGTCCGAATGGGAAAGAAATGATGTCGGATTTTTCGTACTAGTTGTGCTCTACATTAAAGATGAAAAGTGTTTTTGGCATAACTCTTGACCTGAAAAACATTTCTAAACGATTATTGTGCCTAAAGTGGTTTTTTTCCATTGCCGCGTACTTCGTCAAGTCGGAATGTGGAAAAAAATGAAGTTGGATTTTTCGTGCAAGTAGTGCCCTTCATAGAACGTGAAGAGTATTTTGCCCATAATTCTTATCCCGGATAACATTTATGATTGATTCTTGCGCCTAAAGTGGTATTTTTCCATGCTTAACGATTCCTCAACTCCGAATGGGAAAAAAATGAAGTCGGATTTTTCGTACTAGTTGTGCCCTAGATTGAAGCTGAAAAGTGTTTTTCGCATAACTCTGAGCCCGAAAAACATTTCAAAATGATAATTGTGCCAAAAGTGGTTTTTGTCCATGCTCCACAACTCCGTCATGTCAAAATGTGGAAAAAATGAAGTTGGATTTTTCGTGCAAGTAGTGCCTTCCATTGAACCTGAAGAATATTTTACCCATAATTCTTATCTCGGAAAACATTTATGATTGATTCTTGCGCCTAAAGTGGCATTTTCCAAGTTTAACAGATTCCTCAAGTCTGAATGGGAAAAAAATGAAGTCGAATTTTACGTACTAGTTGTGCCCTACATTGAAGCTGAAAAGTGTTTTTGGCATAACTCTTATCCCGAAAAACATTTCTTAACGATTCTTGTGCCTAAAGTGGTTTTTTACGTGCTCGATGACTCCGTCAACTCAGAATGTGGAAAAAATAAAGTTGGATTTTTCGTGCAAGTAGTGCCCTACATTGAACGTGAAAAGTATTTTGCCCATAATACTTATCTCGGAAAACATTTATGATTGATTCTTGCACCTAAAGTGGCATTTTTCCATGCTTAACATATTCCTCAAGTCCGAATGAGAAAAATAATGAAGTCGTATTTTTGGGACTAGTTATGCCCCGAATTGAAGCTGAAATATGTTTTTGGCATAACTCTTGGCCCGAAAAACATTTCTAAACGATTCTTGTGCCTAAAGTGGTTTTTTCCGTGCTCGACAGCTCCGTCAAGTCAGAATGTAGAAAAAATGAATTTGGATTTTTCGTGCAAGTAGTGCCCTACATAGATAGTGAAGAGTATTTTGCCCATAACTCTTATCTCGGAAAACATTTATGATTGATTCTTGAAGTCCGAATGCGAAAAAATGAAGTCGGATTTTTTCGTACTAGTTGTGTCCCTGAATTGAAGTTGAAAAGTGTTTTTGGCATAACACTTGGTCCGAAAAACATTTCTAAACGATTTTTGTTCCTAAAGTGGTTTTTTTCCATGCTCCGGCTACGTAACGTCATAATGTGGAATAAATGAAGTTGGATTTTTCGTGCAAGTAGTGCCCTACATCGGTTGAAAAGTTTTTTTGGCATAACTCTTGGCCCGAAAAACATTTCCAAAAGATTCTTGTGCCTAAAGTGGGTTTTTCCCATGCTCCAGAGCTTCGTCAAGTCATAATGTGGAAAAAAAAAGTTGGATTTTTCGTGCAAGTAGTGCCCTACATTGAACGTGAAGAGTATTTTGCCCATAATTCTTATCTCGAAAAACATTTATGATTGATTCTTGCGCCTAAAGTGGCATTTTCCATGCTTACCGTTTCCTCAAGTCCGAATGGGAAAAAAAATGAAGTCGGATTTTTCGTACTAGTTGTGCCCTACATAGAAGCTAAAAAGTATTTTTGGCATAACTCCTAACCCGAAAATCATTTCCAAAAGATTCTTGTGCCTAAAGTGTTTTTTTCCATGCTCCACAGCTCTATAACGTCATAACGTGGAAAAAGTGAAGTTGGATTTTTCATGCTAGTAGTGCCCTACATTGAATGTGAAGAGTATTTTGCCCATAATTCTTATCTCGGAAAACATTTATGATTGATTCTTGCGCCTAAAGTGGCATTTTTCCATGCTTAACAGATTCCTCAAGTCCGAATTGGAAAAAAATGAAGTCGGATTTTTCGTATTAGTTATGCCTTACATTGAAGCTGAAAAGTGTTGTTGGCATAACTCTTAACCCGAAAAACATTTCTAAACGATTCTTGTGCCTAAAGTGATTTTTTCCATGCTCCACATCTCTGTAACATCATAATGTGGAAAAAATGAATTTGGATTTTTTGTGCAAGTAGTGCCCTACATTGAACGTGAAAAGTATTTTGCCCATAATTCTTATCTCGGAAAACATTGATGATAGATTCTTGCGCCTAAAGTGGCATTTTTCCATGCTTAACAGATTCCTCAAGTCCGAATGGGAAAAAATGAAGTCGTATTTTTCGTACTAGTTGTGCCCTGAATTGAAGCTGAAAAGTGTTTTTGGCATAACTCTTGGCCCAAAAAAGATTTCTAAACGGTTCTTGTGCCTAAAGTGGATTTTTCCATGCTCCACAGCTCAATAACGTCATAATGTGGAAAAAGTGAAGTTGGATTTTTCATGCTAGTAGTGCCCTACATTGAATGTGATGAGTATTTTGCCAATAATTCTTATCTCGGAAAACATTTATGATTGATTCTTGCGCTAAAGTGGCTTTGTCCATGGTTAACAGATTTCTCATGTCCGAATGGGAAAAAAATGAAGTCGGATTTTTCGTACTAGTTGTGCCCTACATTGAAGCTGAAAAGTGTTTTTGGCATAACTGTTAACCCGAAAAACATTTCTAAACGATTCTAGTGCCTAAAGTTGTTTTTTCCGTGCTCGACAGCTCCGTCAAGTCAGAATGTGGAAAAAATTAAGTTGGATTTTCGTGCAAGTAGTGCCCTACATAGAACGGGAAGAGTATTTTTCCCATAACTCTTATCTCGGAAAATATTTATGATTGATTCTTGCGCCTAAAGTGGCATTTTTCCATGCTTAACAGATTCCTGAAGTCCGAATGGGAAAAAAATAAAGTCGGATTTTTCGTACTAGTTGTGCCTTGAATTGAAGCTGAAAAGTGTTTTTGGCATAACTCTTGACCCGAAAACGATTTCTAAACGATTCTTGTGCCTAAATTGGTTTTTTCCATGCTCCACAGCTCTGTAACGTCATAATGTGGAAAAAATGAAGTTGGATTTTTCGTGCAAGTAGTGCCCTACATTGAACGTGAAGAGTATTTTGCCCATAATTCTTATCCCGGATAACATTTATGATTGACTCTTGCACCTAAAGTTGCATTTTTCCATGCTTAACATATTCCTCAAGTCCGAATGGGAAAAAAATGAAGTCGGATTTTTCGTACTAGTTGTGCCATAGATTGAAGCTGAAAAGTGTTGTTGGCATAACTCTTGGCCCGAAAAAGATATCTAATTGATTATTGTGCCAAAAGTCGTTTTTTTCCATGCTCCACAACTCCGTCATGTCGGAATGTGGAAAAAATGAAGTTGGATTTTTCGTGCAAGTAGTGCCCTACATTGAACGTGAAGAGTATTTTGCTCATACCTCTTATCTCGGAAAACATTTCGATTGATTCTTGCGCCTAAAGTGGCATTTTCCCATGCACAACTGATTCCTCAAGTCCGAATGGGAAAAAAATGAAGTCGATTTTTCGTACTAGTTGTGCCCTACATTGAAGCTGAAAAGTGTTTTTGGTATAACTCTTGGCCTGAAAAAGATTTCTAAAAGATTCTTGTGCCTAAAGTGGGTTTTTTCCATGCTGAACAGTTTCGTCAAGTCATAATGTGGAAAAAATGAAGTTGGATTTTTCGTGCAATTAGTGCCCTACATTGAACGTGAAAATTATTTTTCCCCTAACTCTTATCTCGGAACACATTTCTGATTGATTCTTGCACCTAAAGTGGCATTTTTCCATGCACAACAGATTCCTTAAGTCCGAATGGGAAAGAAATGATGTCGGATTTTTCGTACTAGTTGTTTTCTACATTAAAGCTGAAAAGTGTTTTTGGCATAACTCTTGACCCGAAAAACATTTCTAAACGATTCTTGTGCCTAAAGTGGTTTTTTTCCATGCTCCACAGCTCTATAACATCATAATGTGGAAAAAATGAATTTGGATTTTTTGTGCAAGTAGTGCCCTACATTGAACGTGATGAGTATTTTGCCCATAATTCTTATCTCGGAAAACATTTATGATTGATTCTTGCGCCCAAAGTGGCATTTTCCATGCTTAACGTGAATCCTCAAGTCCGAATGGGGAAAAAATGAAGTCGTATTTTTCGTACCGGTTATGCCTTGAATTGAAGCTGAAATGTGTTTTTGGTATAACGCTTGGCCCGAAAAACATTTCTAAACGGTTCTTGTGCCTAAAATGGGTTTTTCCATGCTCCACAGCTCTATAACGTCATAATGTGGAAAAAGTGAAGTTGGATTTTTCATGCTAGTAGAGCCCTACATTGAATGTGAACAGTATTTTGCCAATAATTCTTATCTCGGATAACATTTATGATTGATTCTTGCGCCTAAATGGCATTTTTCCATGCTTAACAGATTCCTGAAGTCCGAATGGGAAAAAAATAAAGTCGGATTTTTCGTACTAGTTGTGCCTTGAATTGAAGCTGAAAAGTGTTTTTGGCATAACTCTTAGCCCGAAAAACATTTCTAAATGATAATTGTGCCAAAAGTGGTTTTTTTTCCATGCTCCACAACTCCGTCATGTCAAAATGTGGAAAAAATGAAGTTGGATTGTTCGTGCAAGTAGTGCCTTACATTGAACGTGAAGAATATGTTGCCCATAATTCTTATCTCGGAAAACATTTATGATTGATTCTTGCGCCTAAAGTGGCATTTTCCAAGTTTAACAGATTCCTCAAGTCTGAATGGGAAAAAAATGAAGTCGAATTTTTCGTACTAGTTGTGCCCTACATTGAAGCTGAAAAGTGTTTTTGGCATAACTCTTAACCCGAAAAACATTTCTTAACGATTCTTGTGCCTAAAGTGGTTTTTTCCGTGCTCGACAGCTCAGTCAACTCGGAATGTGGAAAAAATGAAGTTGGATTTTTCGTGCAAGTAGTGCCCTACATTGAACGTGAAAAGTATTTTGCCCATAATACTTATCTCGGAAAACATTTATGATTGATTCTTGCACCTAAAGTGGCATTTTTCCATGCTTAATGATTCCTCAAGTCCGAATGGGAAAAAAATGAAGTCGTATTTTTCGTACGGTTATGCCCCGAATTGAAGCCGAAATGTGTTTTTGGCATAACTCTTGGCCCGAAAAATATTTCTAAGCGCTTCTTGTGGTTTTTTCCATGCTCCACGACTCCGTAACGTCGGAATGTGGAAAAAATGAAGTTGGATTTTTCGTGCAAGTAGTGCCCTACATTGAACGTGTTGAGTATCTTGCCCATAATTCTTATCTCGGAAAACATTTATGATTGATTCTTGCGCCTAATGTGGCATTTTCCATGCTTAATGATTCCTCAAGTCCGAATAGGAAATAAATGAAGTCGGATTTTTCGTACTAGTTGTGCCCTACATTGAAGCTGAAAAGTGTTTTTGGCATAACTCTTAGCCCGAAAAAATTTCTAAACGATTATTCTGCCTAAAGTGGTGTTTTTCCATGCTCCACAACCCCGTCAACTCAGAATGTGGAAAAAATGAAGTTGGATTTTTTGTGCAAGTAGTGCCCTACATAGATAGTGAAGAGTATTTTTGTAACACCCCGTCCTTCTACTACTAAGATACTAAACAAAATCTAATCAAGATTTATTAAAAAGGACGTTAGCGGAAATAACGTCAGGACGGTTATGCTACTCTAAAACAATAATTGAAGATAATCCTCAAATCAAAGTTTCATTGCTTCAAAAAGAAAAGTAAAATCCGAGAAAGCATAATAGTTCTAAAGTAAAAGAAATATCCCAATTACTTCATATCATCAATCCCAAAAAGAAACTATGAGACATGCAAGTCTCCCGATAAAACCGAGATAAAACTAGATGTCCTTGAAAGCTATCCAAAAGTAAGTCTCTCTATGGTCTACATAGAATTCATCCACCAAAAACAAAACCCGGGAGCTTCTTCTCACTACTAACCCTCACTCTGCTAGCCCAAGATCCACAAGTCTAGCAATCATTTCCATCTCGCAAGGATATATATTAAATAATTCCACAAGTCGATGAGTGGAACAATTCTAGAATATATAAATAATAATAATAGGTAAAACATGTGAACATCAAAAATAAGTAAACAAGATATAGTGAGTGGAACAATTCTAGAATATATAAATAATAATAAATCAAACTACAACAAGTTATTGAGTCAGAAACCGAACGCCGGTGATTCGCAAATCACTTCCTAAGGTTTGTCGATCGCAATCTCCGGGTCGGCCCATGGGCTTACGTTCCCCCTTGCCCGTGTCTAAGAATGGCCAAACTCCCGATGCAGGGGTAGAACACGCGAGAACTCCCCACGACCTCTCGGACGACAACAATTAACCCGGGTGTACCTCTAGTTCGCAAACCGGGTGGTTGGCATGTTCTTCACCGGGGACTACATCTATCCCACCAGATATTCTTATCTCAAAATAAAATTATGCATATAATCCAAGTATCATTCATCTAAAATATTCATCAAAAGGGATGCCACCCGGCCTTATTCCCACATTTCATTAAACAGTTCTTCATAATTCCTCAAAATAAATAACTTACAAACTTTCAACAAATGTCTCTAACAATAAACACTTGAACATTTCTAAGCATCATCTATGATATAAAACTAATTTTTTTACAGCACCAACAATTCGTTCAAAATATATCACCAAATAACTCTAAAACTTATTCATTAAAAGAGTAGTAACAATTAATCATTTTCGTTCATAAATCAAACATAAACATATGGTTACCCAATGATACATACTGCATCCTACTGAAAATCAGCAACCCAGAATATAATAAATTATGAATCACTTCTGATTAACAACCTCTCAAATAATTTAAAAGAGTATCCTCAATTTCACAACAAAAACCCAATAATAATTATTAAACTATTAAGTTCGAGCAGTAAAATCACATAAAAATTATCATACGACCCTAATAGCTCTAATGACATGGTACAATTTTTATTTATAATTTTCGGACTCCAAAAGTATTTTTAACAGTTAATATATAGATTACTCAATAAAGCCAAAATAATAACTAAAAATATAACAAAACGCCCAAAAATTACTAAAAATTTATATAACATGAAAAAACTCACGGAAATATATAATATTCAAATAAATGTATTTTTCGGCCTCTAGAAATAGTTTTCATGATTAATATACTGACTGAAACGAAATTGCAAAAACAGATATATAATTAAATAAACCAGTACACAGTAGAAAAAAATTATTTTAAGGCATGGAATACATACTACGCATGTAACATGATCTATGAAAAATAATTTCATCAATTTTAACATTCGTTCAATAATTATTATGCAATTTAGCCAAAAACGCACAAAACACCAATTAAATCAAATAAATACCAAAAACAATACGAAAATTATTTTCCTCTACACAGTATTCACATAGCATGCATCAAGTATATTCATGTCAAATTTCGTCAATAATTTCACTCAAATAGTATTTTAAATAATTCCTAGCGCAATAATCTAATACCAAATAATACCCTAATCACTATGGTTCTAAGACAACTACTAGTTACCTGGATTGTCGGAGGCGAGCTGAATATTTCTGGAAAAACCCAATATAGGCGTGTACTCCTCTCCTTCTTCAATTGCCAAGCACCAAGTGTAAGAAAAAGGCAAGAAGAACTAGTCACGAACAATTAACAAGGAGTAGAAAGTGAAATTTTTTTAGAGAATGTGGAAGATGGTGATGGCCGAAAATCATAGAGTGTGGCAGCAAGGAGTTCTGATTTTTAATCAGAATTTGAAGTGATAAAGGTTGGATTAAAGGGGTTTAATTAAGGGGAATAATTAGGGGGTTATGGGAGGTTACAAAAACACAAAGAGTCACAAAGAAAATAAAAAAAAGAAAAGAAAGAAGAGAGGCTCCCCTTCTCCTTCACCTTGGCCGGCTGACAAGCCCAACACACCAACAAAAAATTTCGGCCCAAATCAACAAGGATCCATGCTTCAAAAGCCCGCTACGCGATAAATCGATTAATTCCTAAATCGCGCCTAAACTTTGAAAATACTTAATAATGAAAATAATTCTAATAAATTATATTACAAATATAAATATAATAAACACATTAACAAGCCATAAAAATAAAAATAATAATTCGGCTCCTAAAATTATAAAATAAAAAAAATAATTAATTTAGAGAAAATAATAGTTTTAGAGAAAACTTTTGCGAAAAACTAGGAGCAAAATTATGGGTTGTTACAATTTTGCCCATAACTCTTATCTCGGAAAACATTTATGATTGATTCTTGCGCCTAAAGTGGCATTTTTCCATGCTCAACAGATTCCTGAAGTCCGAATGGGAAAAAAATGAAGTCGTATTTTTCGTACTAGTTGTGCCCCTAAATTGAAGCTGAAAAGTGTTTTTGGCATAACACTTGGTCCGAAAAACATTTCTAAACGATTTTTGTTCCTAAAGTGGTTTTTTCCATGCTCCACAGCTCTGTAACGTCATAATGTGGAATAAATGAAGTTGGATTTTTCGTGCAAGTAGTGCCCTACATTGAACGGGAAGAGTATTTTGCCCATAATTCTTATCTCCGATAACATTTATGATTGATTCTTGCGCCTAAAGTGGCATTTTTCCATGCTTAACAGATTCCTCAAGTCCGAATGGGATCAAAATGAATTCGGATTTTTCGTACTAGTTGTGCCCTAGATTGAAGCTAAAAAGTGTTTTTGGCATAACTCTTGGCCCGAAAATATTTCTAAATGATTATTGTGCCAAAAGTGGTTTTTTTCCATGCTCCACAACTCCGTCATGTCAGAATGTGGAAAAAATGAAGTTGGATTTTTCGTGCAAGTAGTGCCCTACATTGAACGTGAAGAGTATTTTGCCCATAACTCTTATCTCGGAAAACATTTCTGATTGATTCTTGCGCCCAAAGTGGCATTTTACCATGCACAACAGATTCCTTAAGTCCGAATGGGAAAAAAATAAAGTCGGATTTTTCGTACTAGTTGTGCCTTACATTGAAGCTGAAAAGTTTTTTTGGCATAACTCTTGGCCCGAAAAACATTTCCAAAAGATTCTTGTGCCTAAAGTGGGTTTCTCCCATGCTCCAGAGCTTCGTCAAGTCATAATGTGGAAAAAATGAAGTTGAATTTTTCGTGCAAGTAGTGCCCTACATTGAACGTGAAGAGTATTTTGCCCATAATTCTTATCTCGGAAAACATTTATGATTGATTCTTGCGCCTAAAGTGGCATTTTCCATGCTTAACAGTTTCCTCAAGTCCGAATGGGAAAAAAATGAAGTCGGATTTTTCGTACTAGTTGTGCCCTACATAGAAGCGAAAAAGTATTTTTGGCATAACTCTTAACCCGAAAAACATTTCTAAACGATTCATGTGCCTAAAGTGGTTTTTTCCGTGCTCGACAGCTCCGTCAAGTCAGAATGTGGAAAAAATGAAATTGTATTTTTCGTGCAAGTAGTGCCCTACATAGAACGTGAAGAGTATTTTGCCCATAACTCTTTTCTCGGAAAATATTTATGATTGATTCTTGCGTCTAAAGTGGCATTTTTCCATGCTCAATAAATTCCAGAAGTCCGAATAGGAAAAAAATAAAGTCGGATTTTTCGTACTAGATGTGCCCTGAATTGAAGCTGAAAAG
Organism: Beta corolliflora; assembly: GCA_947648045.1. Lineage (NCBI taxonomy): Eukaryota > Viridiplantae > Streptophyta > Magnoliopsida > Caryophyllales > Amaranthaceae > Beta > Beta corolliflora. The sequence continues at coordinate 106,509 of CANSZD010003613.1, forward strand.
TGTTTTTGGCATTCCTCTTGGCCCGAAAAACATTTCTAAACGATTCTTGTTCCTAAAGTGGTTTTTTCCATGCTCCACATCTATGTAACTTCATAATGTGGAAAAAATGAAGTTGGATTTTTCATGCAAGTAGTGCCCTACATTGAACGTGAAGACTATTTTGCCCATAACTCTTATCTCGGAAAACATGTATGATTGATTCTTGCGCCTAAAGTGGCATTTTTCCATGTTCAACAGATTCCTGAAGTCCGAATGGGAAAAAACTGAAGTCTGATTTTTCGTTCTAGTTGTGCCCTGAATTGAACCTGAAAAGTGTTTTTGGCATAACTCTTGGCTCGAAAAACATTTCTAAAAGATTCTTGTGCCTAAAGTGGTTGTTTTCCATGCTCCACAACTTCGTCAAGTCAGAATGTGGAAAAAATGAAGTTGGATTTTTCGTGCAAGTAGTGCCCTACATTGAACGTGAAGAGTATTTTACCCATAACTCTTATCTCGGGAAAACATTTCTGATTGATTCTTGCGACTAAAGCGGCATTTTTGCATGCTTAACAGATTCCTCAAGTCCGAATGGAAAAAAATGAAGTCGGATTTTTCGTACTAGTTGTGCCTTAGATTGAAGCTGAAAAGTATTTTTGGCACAACTTTTGGCCCGAAAAACATTTCAAAATGATTATTGTGCCAAAAGTGGTTTTTTTCCATGCTCCACAACTCCGTCATGTCAGAATGTGGAAAAAATGAAGTTGGATTTTTCGTGCAAGTAGTGCCCTACATTGAACGTGAAGAGTATTTTGCCCGTAACTCTTATCTTGGAAAACATTTATGATTGATTCTTGCGCCTAAAGTGGCATTTTACCATGGTCAACAGATTCCTCAAGTCAGAATGGGAAAAAAATGAAGTTGGATTTTCCGTTCTAGTTGTGCTCTACATTGAAGCTGAAAAGTGTGTATGGCAATATAACACATAGCTCGAAAAACATTTCTAAACGATTCTAGTGCCTAACGTGGTTTTATTCCATGCTCCACAACTCTGTAACGTCATAATGTGGAAAAAATGAAAATAGATTTTTCGTGCAAGTAGTCAATAGGGTTTGGTCAGGTATTGGGCCTAATAGACCAAGTGGCATGATTGTCCAATCCCCATAGGATTGCATTGATGAGCAATGGGAATGGATTGTGATTGAGAGAACATCCTCAACTTCGTAGGTATGGTCATGGCCAAAACATGTTTGGCAATTACCTAAAAGCATATGAGATGGGGTTAATTTGGGCTTTTTAGTACAAAGAGGGGCAATGGGGGCCCAAAAATTGAAGTTAATGGGGTTTGGTGAGGTATTGGGCCTAATGGACCCAGTGGCATAATTGTCCAATCCCCATAGGATTGCATTGATGAGTAATGGGAATGGATTGTGATTGAGAGAATATTCTCCACTTAGTAGGTTTGGTCATGGCCAAAACATGTTTGGTAATTACCTAAAAGCATATGATATGGGGTTAATTTGGGCTTTTTAGTACAAAGAGGGATAATAGGGGGCCCAAAAATTAAAGTCAATGGGGTTTGTTGAGTTATTAGGCCTAATGGATCCAGTGGCATGATTGTCCAATCCCCATAGGATTTCTTTGATGAATAATGGGAATGGATTGTGATTAGGTGAACATCCTCCACTTAGTAGGTTTGGTCATGGCCAAAACATGTTTGGTAATTATCTAAAAGCATATCATATGAGGTTAATTTGGCTTTTTAGTACAAGGAGGGCAATGGGGCCCAAAACTGAAGTCAATGGGGTTTGGTCAGGTATTGGGCCTAATAGACCCAGTTGCATGTTTGTCCAATCCCCATAGGATTGCATTGATGAGCAATGGGAATGGATTGTCATTTAGAACATCCTCCACTTAGTAGGTTTGGTCATGGCTAAAACATGTTTGTAATTACCTAAAAGCATATGATATGGGGTCAATTTGGGCTTTTTAGTACAAGGAGGGTCAATGGGGCCCAAAACTAAAGTCAATGGGGTTTGATGAGGTATTAGGCCTAATGGACCCGGTGGCATGATTGTCGAATCCCCATAGGATTGCTTGATGAGTAATGGGACGGGATTGTGATCGGGAGAACATCGTCCACTTAGTAGGTTTGGTCACGGCCAAAACATGTTTGTTAATTACCTAAAAGCATATGATATGGGGTTAATTTAGGCTTTTAAGTACAAAGAGGGACAATGGGGGCCTAAAAATTAAAGTCAATGGGGTTTGGTAAGGTATTGGGCCTAATGGACCAAGTGGCATGATTGTCCAATCCCCATTGGATTTCTTTGATGAGTAATGGGAATGGATTTTGATTAGGTGAACATCCTCCACTTAGTAGGTTTGGTCATGGCCAAAACATGTTTGGTAATTACCCAAAAGCATATGATATGAGGTTGATTTGGGCTTTTTAGTACAAGGAGGGACAATGGGGGCCCAAAAGTCAATGGAGTTTGATGAGGTATTGGGCCTAATTGACTCAATGGCATGATTGTCCAATCCCCGTAGGATTGCTTTGATGAGTAATGGGAATGGATTGTGAATGGGAACGTCCTCCATTTAGCAGCTTTGGTCATGGCCAAAACATATTTCGTAATTACCTGAAAGCATATGATATGGGGTAAATTTGGGCTTTTTAGTACAAAAAGGGGCAATGGGGACCCAAAAATTGAAGTCAATGGGGTTTGGTGAGGTACTGGGCCTAATGGACCCAGTGGCGTAATTGTCCAATCCCCATAGGATTGCATTGATGAGTCATGGGAATGGATTGTGATTGAGAGAATATCATCCACTTAGTTGGTTTGGTCATGGCCAAAACATGCTTGGTAATTACTTAAAAGCATATGATATGGGGTTAAATTGGGTATTTTTGTACAAAGAGGGACAATGGGGGCCCAAAAATTGAAGTCAATGGGGTTTGTTGAGGCATTGGGCCTAATGGACCCAGTGACATGATTGTCCAATCCCCATAGGATTGCTTTGATGAGTAATGGGAATGGATTGTGATTAGGTGAACATCTTCCACTTAGTAGGTTTGGTCATGGCCAAAACATGTTTGGTAATTATCTAAAAGCATATGATATGAGGTTAATTTTGGCTTTTTAGTACATGGAGGGACAATGAGGGCTCAAAACTGAAGTCAATTGGGTTTGGTGAGGTATTGGGCCAATCCAATCCCATAGGATTGCATGGATGAGCAATGGGAATGGATTGTGATTGGGAGAACATCCTCAACTAAGTAGGTTTGGTCATGGCCAAAACATGTTTGGTAATTACCTAAAAGCATATGATAAGGGGTTAATTTGGGCTTTTTATTACAAATAGGGACAATGGGGGGACCCAAAAATTGAAGTCAATGGGGTTTGTTGAGGTATTGGGCCTAATGGACCCAGGGGGATGATTGTCCAATCCCCATAGGGTTGCTTTGATAACTAATGAGAATGGATTGTGATCGGGAGAACATCCTCCACTTAGAATGTTTGGTCACGGTCAAAACATGTTTGGTAATTACCTAAAAGCATATGATATGGGGTTAATTTGGGCATTTTAGTACAAAGAGGGACAATGAGGGGCCCAAAAATTGAAGTCAATGGGGTTTGTTGAGGTATTGAGCCTAATGGACCCGGTGGCATGATTGTCCAATCCCCATAGGATTTCTTTGATGAGTAATGGGAATGGATTGTGATTAGGTGAACATCCTCCACTTAGTAGGTTTGGTCATGGCCAAAACATGTTTGGTAATTACCTAAAAGCATATGATACGAGGATAATTTAGGCTTTTTTGTACAAGGAGGGACAATGGGGGCCCAAAACTGATGTCCATGGGGTTTGGTAAGGTATTGGGCCTAATAGACCCAGTGGCATGATTGTCCAATCCCCATAGGATTGCATTGATGAGCAATGGGAATGGATTGTGATTGGGAGAACATCTTCCACTTATTAGGTTTGGTCATGGCCAAAACATGTTTGGCAATTACCTAAAAGCATATGATATGGGGTTAATTTGGGGTTTTTAGTACAAGGAGGGACAATGGGTGCCCAAAACTGAAGTCAATGGGGTTTGGTGAGGTATTGGGCCTAATGGACCCATTGACATGATTGTCCAATCCCTATAAGATTGCATTGATGAGTAATGGAAATGGATTGTGATTGGGAGAACATCCCTCACTTAGTAGGTTTGGTCATGGCCAAAACATGTTTGGTAATTACCTAAAAGCATATGATATGGGGTTAATTTGGGGTTTTTAGTACAAGGAGGGACAATGGGTCCTAAAACTGAAGTAAATGGGGTTTGGTGACGTATTGGGCCTAATGAACCAAGTGGCATGATTGTCCAATCTCCATAGGGTTGCTTTGATATGTAATGGGAATGGATTGTGATCGGGAGAACATCCTCCACTTAGTAGGTTTGGTCATGGCCAAAACATGTTTGGTAATTACCTAAAAGCATATGATATAGGGTTAATTTAGGCTTTTTAGTACAAATAGGGAGAATGGGGGGCCCAAAAATTGAAGTCAATGGGGTTTGTTGAGGTATTGGGCCTAATGGACCCAGGGAGATGATTGTCCAATCCCCATAGGATTTCTTTGATGAGTAATGGGAATGGATTGTGATCGGGAGAACATCCTCCACTTAGTAGGTTTGGTCATGGCCAAAACATGTTTGAAATTACCAAAAAGCATATGAAATGAGGTTAATTTGGGCTTTTTAGTACAAGGAGTGACATTGGGAGCCCAGAACTGAAATTAGTAGGTTTGGTGAGGTATTGAAACTAATGACCAAGTGGCATGATTGTCCAATACCCATAGGATTGCTTTGATGAGTAATGGGAATGGATTGTGATTGGGAGAACATCCTCCACTTAGTAGGTTTGGTCATGGCCAATACATGTTTAGTAATTACCTAAAAGCATATGATATGGGGTTAATTTGGGCCTTTTAGTACAAACAGGGACAATGGGGGCCTAAAAATTAAAGTCAATGGTGTTTGGTGAGGTATTGGGCCTAATGGACCCAGGTGGCATGATTGTCCAATCCCCATAGGATTGCTTTGATGAGTAATGGGAATGGATTGTGATTGGGAGAACATCCTTCCCTTAGAAGGTTTGGTCATGGCCAAAACATATTTGGTAATTACCTAAAAGCATATGATATGAGGTTAATTTGGGCTTTTTAGTACAAGGATGGACAATGGGGGCCCAAAACTGAAGTCAATGGAGTTTGGTGAGGTATTGGGCCTAATGGACCAAGTGACATGATTGTCCAATTCCCGTAGGATTGCTTTGATGAGTAATGGGAATGGCTTGTGATTGGGAGAACATCCTCCGCTTTGTAGGTTTGGTCATGGCCAAAACATGTTTGGTAATTACCTAAAAGCATAGGATATGGGGTTAATTTAGGCTTTTAAGTACAAGGAGAGGCAATGGGGGCGCAAAACTGAAGTCAATGGGGTTTGGTCAGGTATTGGGCCTAATGGACCAAGTGACATGATTGTCCAATCCCCGTAGGATTGCTTTGTTGAGTAATGGGAATGGATTGTGATTGGGAGAACATCCTCCACTGAGTAGGTTTGGTCATGGCCAAAACATATTTGGTAATTACCTAAAAGCATATGATATGAGGTTAATTTGGGCTTTTTAGTACAAGGATGGACAATGGGGGCCCAAAACTATAGTCAATGGAGTTTGGTGAGGTATTGGGCCTAATGGACCAAGTGACATGATTGTCCAATCCCCGTAGGATTGCTTTGATGAGTAATGGGAATGGCTTGTGATTGGGAGAACATCCTCCGCTTTCTAGGTTTGGTCATGGCCAAAACATGTTTGGTAATTACCGAAAGCATAGGATATGGGGTTAATTTGGGCTTTTTAGTACAAAGAGGGGCAATGGGGGCCCAAAAAATTGAAGTCAATGGGGTTTAGTGAGGTATTGGGCCTAATGGACCCAGTGACATGATTGTCCAATCCCCATAGGATTGCTTTGATGAGTAATGGGAATGGATTGTGATTAGGTGAACATCCTCCACTTAGAAGGTTTGGTCATGGCCAAAACATGTCTGGTAATTACCTAAAAACATTTGATATGGGGTTAATTTGGGCTTTTTAGTACAAGGAGGGACAATGGGGGCCCAAAATTGAAGTCAATGGGGTTTGGTCATGTATTAGGCCTAATGGACCCAGTGGCATGATTGTCCAATCCCCATAGGATTGCTTTGATGAGTAATGGGAATGGATTGTGATTAGGTGAACATCCTCCACTTACTAGGTTTGGTCATGGCCAAAACATGTTTGGTAATTACCAAAAAGCATATGATATGGTGTAGATTTGGGCTTTTTAGTACAAAGAGGGACAATGGGGGCCTAAAAATTAAAGTCAGTGGGATTTGGTGAGGTATTGGGCCTAATGGACCCAGTGGCATGATTGTCCAATCCCCATAGGATTGCTTTTATGAGTAATGGAAATGGATTGTGATTGGGAGAACATCCTCCACTTAGTAGGTTTGGTCATGGCCAAAACATATTTGGTAATTAACTAAAAGCATATGATATGAGGTTAATTTGGGCTTTTAATACAAGGAGGGACAATGGGGGCCCAAAACTGAAGTCAATGGAGTTTGGTGAGTATTGGGCCTGATGGACCTAGTGACATGATTGTCCAATCCCCGTAGGATTGCTTTGATGAGTAATGGGAATGGATTGTGATTGGGAGAACAACCTCCACTTTGTAGGTTTGGGCATGGCCAAAACATGTTTGGTAATTACCAAAAAGCATATGATATGAGGTTAATTTAGGCTTTTTAGTACAAGGAGAGGCAATAGGGGCGCAAAACTGAAGTCAATGGGGTTTGGTCAGGTATTGGGCCTAATAGACCGAGTGGCATGATTGTCCAATCCCCATAGGATTGCATTGATGAGCAATGGGAATGGATTGTGATTGGGAGAACATCCTCCAATTATTAGGTTTGGTCATGGCCAAAACATGTTTGGTAATTACCTAAAAGCATATGATATGGGTTTAATTTGGGCTTTTTAGTACAAATAGGGACAATGGGGGGCCCAAAAATTGAAGTCAATGGGGTTTGTTGAGGTATTGGGCCTAATGGACCCAGGGGGATGATTGACCAATCCCCATTGGATTTCTTTGATGAGTAATGGGAATGTATTGTAATTAGGTGAACATCCTCCACTTAGTAGGTTTGGTCATGGCCAAAACATGTTTGAAATTACCAAAAAGCATATGATATGAGGTTAATTTGGGCTTTTTAGTACAAGTAGTGACATTGGGAGCCCAGAACTGAAATTAGTAAGGTTTGGTGAGGTATTGGGCCTAATGAACCAAGTGGCATCATTGTCCAATCCCATAGGATTGCTTTGATGAGTAATGGGAATGGATTGTGATCGGGAGAACATCCTCGACTTAGTAGGTTTGGTCTTGGCCAAAACATGTTTGGTAATTACCTAAAAGCATATGATATGGGGTTAATTTGGGCCTTTTAGTACAAACAGGGACAATGGGGGCCTAAAAATTAAAGTCAGTGGTGTTTGGTGAGATATTGGGCCTAATGGACCCAGTGGCATGATTGTCCAATCCCCATAGGATTGCTTTGATGAGTAATGGGAATGGATTGTGATTAGGTGAACATCCTCCACTTAGAAGGTTTGGTCATGGCCAAAACATGTACGTAATTACCTAAAAGCATATGATATGGGGTTAATTTGGGCTTTTTTAGTACAAGGAGGACAATGGGGCCCAAAATTGAAGTCAATGGGGTTTGGTCGGTATTAGGCCTAATGGACCCAGTGGCATGATTGTCCAATCCCCATAGGATTGCTTTGATGAGTAATGGGAATGGATTGTGATTAGGTGAACATCGTCCACTTACTAGGTTTAGTCATGGCCAAAACATGTTTGGTAATTACCTAAAAGCATATGATATGGTGTAAATTTGGGCTTTTTAGTACAAAGAGGGACAATGGGGGCCTAAAAATTAAAGTCATTGGGGTTTGGTAAGGTATTGGGCCTAATGGACCCAGTGGCATGATTGTCCAATCCCCATAGGATTGCTTTTATGAGTAATGGGAATGGATTGTGATTGGGAGAACATCCTCCACATAGTAGGTTTGGTCATGGCAAAAACATATTTGGTAATTAACTAAAAGCATATGATATGAGGTTAATTTGGGCTTTTAATACATTGAGGAGGACAATGGGGGCCCAAGCGAAGTCAATGGAGTTTGGTGAGTATTGGGCCCGATGGATCTAGTGACATGATTGTCCAATCCCCGTAGGATTGCTTTGATGAGTAATTGGAATGGATTGTGATTGGGAAAACAACCTCCACTTTGTAGGTTTGGTCATGGCCAAAACATGTTTGGTAATTACCAAAAAGCATATGATATGAGGTTAATTTAGGCTTTTTAGTACAAGGAGAGGCAATGGGGCGGAAAAGCGAAGTCGATGGGGTTTGGTCGGGTATTGGGCCTAATAGACCGAGTGGCATGATTGTCCAATCCCCATAGGATTGCATTGATGAGCAATGGGAATGGATTATGATTGGGAGAACATCCTCCAATTATTAGGTTTGGTCATGGCCAAAAACATGTTTGGTAATTACCTAAAAGCATATGATATGGGGTTAATTTGGGCTTTTTAGTAAAAATAGGGACAATGGGGGCCAAAAATTGAAGTCAATGGGGTTTGTTGAGGTATTGGGCCTAATGGACCCAGGGGGATGATTGTCCAATCCCCATAGGGTTGCTTTGATAACTAATGAGAATGGATTGTGATCGGGAGAACATCCTCCACTTAGAAGGTTTGGTCAAGGCCAAAACATGTTTGGTAATTACCGAAAAGCATATGATACGAGGTTAATTTAGGCTTTTTTGTACAAGGAGAGACAATGGGGGCCCAAAACTGAAGTCCATGGGGTTTGGTAAGGTATTGGGCTTAATAGACCCAGTGGCATGATTGTCCAATCCCCATAGGATTGCTTTGATGAGTAATGGGAATGAATTGTGATCGGGAGAACATCCTCCACTTAGTAGGTTTGGTCATGGCCAAAACATATTTGGTAATTACCTAAAAGCATATGATATGAGATTAATTTGGGCTTTTAATACAAGGAGAGGACAATGGGGGCCTCAAGCGAAGTCAATGGAGTTTGGTGAGTATTGGGCCTGATGGACCCAGTGACATGATTGTCCAATCTCCATAGGATTGCTTTGATGAGTAATGGGAATGGATTGTGATTAGGTGAACATCCTCCACTTACTAGGTTTGGTAATGGCCAATACATGTTTGGTAATTAACTAAAAGCATATGATATGGTGTTATTTTGGGCCTTTTAGTACAAACAGGGACAATGGGGGCCTAAAAATTAAAGTCAGTGGGGTTTGGTGAGGTATTGGGCCTAATGGACCCAGTGGCATGATTGTCCAATCCCCATAGGATTGCATTGATGAGTAATGGGAATGGATTGTGATTGGGAGAACATCCTCCACTTAGTAGGTTTGGTCATGGCCAAAACATATTTGGTAATTACCTAAAAGCATATGATATGAGGTTAACTTGGGCTTTTAATACAAGGAGGGACAATGGGGGCCCAAAACTGAAGTCAATGGAGTTTGGTGAGTATTGGGCCTGATGGACCCAGTGACATGATTGTTCAATCCCTGTAGGATTGCTTTGATGAGTAATGGGAATGGATTGTGATTGGGAGAACAACCTCCACTTTGTAGGTTTGGTCATGGCCAAAACATGTTTGGTAATTACCAAAAGCATATGATATGAGGTTAATTTAGGCTTTTTAGTACAAGGAGAGGCAATGGGGGCGCAAAGCCGAAGTCGATGGGGTTTGGTCAGGTATTGGGCCTAATAGACCTAGTGGCATGATTGTCCAATCCCCATAGGATTGCATTGATGAGGAATGGGAATGGATTGTGATTGGGAGAACATCCTCCAATTATTAGGTTTGGTCATGGCGAAAACATGTTTGGTAATTACCTAAAAGCATATGATATGGGGTTAATTTGGGCTTTTCGGTACAAATAGGGACAATGGGGAGCCCAAAAATTGAAGACCGATGGGGTTTGTTGAGGTATTGGGCCTAATGGACCCGGGGGATGATTGTCCAATTCGCATTGGATTTCTTTGATGAGTAATGGGAATTGATTGTTATTAGGTGAACATCCTCCACTTAGTAGGTTTGGTCATGGCCAAAACATGTTTTTGAAAGTACCAAAAAGCATATGATATGGGGTTAATTTGGGCTTTTAATACAAAGGAGGGACAATGGGGGCCCAAAAGCGGTCAATGGAGTTTGGTGAGTATTGGGCGATGGACCCGGTGGCATGATTGTCAATCTCCATAGGATTGCTTTGATGAGTAATGGGAATGGATTGTGATTAGGTGAACATCCTCCACTTACTAGGTTTGGTCGTGGCCAATACATGTTTGGTAATTACCTAAAAGCATATGATATGGTGTTATTTTTTGGCTTTTTAGTACAAAGAGGGGACAATGGGGGCCTAAAAATTAAAGTCAATGGGGTTTGGTGAGGTATTGGGCCTAATGGACCCAGGTGGCATGATTGTCCAATCCCCATAGGATTGCTTTGATGAGTAATGGGAATGGATTGTGATTGGGAGAACATCCTCCACTTAGTAGGTTTGGTCATGGCCAAAACATATTTGGTAATTACCTAAAAGCATATGATATGAGGTTAATTTGGGCTTTTAATACAAGGAGGGACAATGGGGGCCCAAAGCGAAGTCAAATGGAGTTTGGTGAGTATTGGGCTCTGATGGACCCGGTGACATGATTGTTCAATCCCCGTGGGATTGCTTTGATGAGTAATGGGAATGGATTGTGATTGGGAGAACAACCTCCACTTTGTAGGTTTGGTCATGGCCAAAACATGTTTGGTAATTACCAAAAAGCATATGCTATGGGGTTAATTTAGGCTTTTTAGTACAAGGAGAGGCAACGATGGGGCGCAAGCGAAGTCGATGGGGTTTGGTCACGTATTGGGCCTAATAGACCAGTGGCATGATGGTCCAATCCCCATAGGATTGCTTTGATGAGTAATGGAATGGATTGTGATCGGGGAGAACATCCTCCACTTAGTAGGTTTGGTCATGGCCAAAACATGTTTAGTAATTACCTAAAGCATATGATATGAGGTTAATTTGGGCTTTTTAGTACAAGGAGGGACAATGGGGGCCAAGCTGAAGTCAATGGAGTTTGGTGAGGTATTGGGCCTAATGGACCAAGTGACATGATTGTCCAATCCCAGTAGGATTGCTTTGATGAGTAATGGGAATGGCTTGTGATTGGGGAGAACATCCTCCACTTTGTAGGTTTGGTCATGGCCAAACATGTTTAGTAATTACCTAAAAGCATATGATATGGGGTTAATTTGGGGTTTTTAGTACAAGGAGGGACAATGGGGCCCTGGAAAACCGTCGGATGGGGTTTGGTGAGGTATTGGGCCTAATGTGACCCATTGACATGATTGTCAATCCCAATAAGATTGCATTGATGAGTAATGGAAATGGATTGTGATTGGGAGAACATCCCTCACTTAGTAGGTTTGGTCATGGTCAAAACATGTTTGGTAATTACCTAAAAGCATATGATATGGGGTTAATTTGGGCTTTTTAGTACAAGGAGGGATAATGGGTCCCAAAGGCGAAGTCAATGGGGTTTGGGTGACGTATTGGGCCTAATGGACCAAGTGGCATGATTGTCCGATCTCCATAGGGTTTGCTTTGATATGTAATGGGAATGGATTGTGATCGGAGAACATCCTCCACTTAGTAGGTTTGGTCATGGCCAAAACATGTTTGGTAATTACCAAAAAGCATATGATATGAGGTTAATTTAGGCTTTTTAGTACAAAAAGAGGCAATGGGGGCGCAAAATTGAAGTCAATGGGGTTTGGTCAGGTATTGGGCCTAATAGAGCAAGTGGCATGATTGTCCAATCCCCTTAGGATTGCATTGATGAGCGATAGAATGGATTGTGATTGGGTGAACATCCTCCAATTATTAGGTTTGGTCATGGCCAAAACATGTTTGTAATTACCTAAAGCAAATGATATGAGGATTAATTTGGGCATTTTAGTACAAAGAGAGGGACAATGAGGGCCCAAAAAGTGAAGTCAATGGGGTTTGTTGAGGTATTGGGCCTAATGGACCCGGTGGCATGATTGTCCAAACCCCATGGATTTCTTTGATGAGTAATGGGAATGGATTGTGATTGGGAGAACATCCTCCACTTAGTAGGTTTGGTCATGGCCAAAACATGTTTAGTAATTACCTAAAAGCATGATACGGGGTTAATTTAGGCTTTTTTGTACAAGGGGGGACTAATTGGGGGCCCAAAACTAAAAGTCAATGGGGTTTGGTAAGGTATTGGGCCTAATTGACCCGGTGGCATGATTGTCCAATCCCCTTAGGATTGCATTGATGAGCAATGGGAATGGATTGTGATTTGGGAGAACATCCTCCACTTATTAGGTTTGGTCATGGCCAAAACATGTTTGGCAATTACCTAAAAGCATATGATATGGGGTTAATTT